>PVKB01003472.1:0-15757 GCA_004027205.1 Ctenodactylus gundi | reverse complement strand
AGCTTTTAGCTTACAGATAGGTATAATACAATTAATTTTAAAGGGGTGTGTTACATCAGCAGATACTGGATTGGGCCTTTAATTCCTGGGAGCAGCAAGTCTTTTCCAGTTTCTAACTCTGGTCCCCTCCCTACCTCCCTTGTTTTCTCTTGGTAGTCAGGAATCTGGAACTGTATGTCGTAATGTGCCTGACTAGATATCACTGGGACATTTTTGAGGCAGGTGAATAGGTTTCTCTGGAAGTAGTTCATTACAGTAGGATTGAATATAGCTGGAAACTTGATAGAGTGGGGTGAGGTGGATTTCATGAAACCACAGGTAGTATAAAACTATTCTGAATGTTGTTGATATGTCTTGATATTTTATCAGATTATTTAAAATAAGACAGTATATTGTATGTTTTTTTTTGAGACAGGGCTTCCCTCTGTAGTCCAGACTGGCCCTGACCTCACTAGGGAGCCCAGGCCGACCTTGAATTTATGACAGTCCTCCTGCCTTAGCCTCCTGGGAGCTGGGATTACAGGTGTGCACCACTACACCCAGTTTATGTGGTACTGGAGCCCAGGACCTTGAGCTTGCTAGGCAAGCACTTTAACCACTGAATTATGTTCGTATCCATTTTGTGTCTTTCTGAAACAGAGTCTTGCTCTGTAGTCCAGGCTAATCCTGAACTCATTGTGAAGCCCAGGCTGGCCTCAGACTCTTAACGTCACAGCAATCGTCCTGCCTTGGCCTCTTGAGTACTGGGATTAGAGGCTTGTGCTACTATGTCCAGTTGGACTGGACATATTTTTAGAGACGAAACAAACTTTTAGCTGGGGCGCAGAGGCAAAGGCGGTTAATCCGAGTGCTTTAGGAAGCTGAGGCTCCAGGATCACAGGTTTGAGCACTGCCTGGACAACTCACCATTTAGTGAAACCCTGTCTGTAATAAACAATAACAAAGGGTTGACAATGTAACTGAGAGCAAAGGCCGTATATTCAGTCCTCAGGACAGCACAACAAAACAAAACAAAGGAACAAAAAAAAAAAAGCAAAGAACTCACAAAAATCCTTTGCCATTGTAGGTATTCTGAGTTGTTCATGGTGTAGTTGATTATAATTTTTATATTGATAGAATAGTTTCCTTGATGAAAAAGAGTATTTTTGGATTGTTATCTACTTACTTTACAGTATGATAAATGTACTAACTTCATATGTTTTGGTTTATATAATTTAAAAAATAATTATAAAGGAAAGGGTTATAGAGTATTAAAGATTCTTTTCAGTTCTTTTTGTTTTTTTGAAGTCCTGGGGATTGAATCCAGGGCTTCCCACTGAGATACATCCCTCGCCCTTTTAAAAATTTTTATCTTGAGACAGGTTCTTGCTGAATTGTTGAGTTGCCAGGGCTGGGCTTGATCTTGCAATCTTCCTGTCTGTCCTCACAGAGTGCTGGTATGACAGGTTTGTGCTCCCATGCCTAGCTAAAATTGTATTGAACGTTTAAAAAAGAAAATTGAAAATTCATTTTATTTATGTTTTTTCTTTTTCCCAATATTTATTAGTGTGTGTGTGTGTGTGTGTGTGTGTGTATGTGTATATGCAGCACACAGTGGTTACATTGAGCTTGAGAATTTTGTGCACATAATCACATTAACTTCTCATTCCTTTCTCCCCCTTTATCATCCTCCTGTCTCCTACTACATTCCCTCTGACACCCACGATCTCCCTCATTTGACTTCATTATTTGTATTCCGGGTTTCTAATATTAGAGAAGCCATGAGATAGTAAACCTTTCAGAGTCTTCAGGTACCTCACTGAGCATGATGGTCTTAAGTTGTGTCCGTTTATCTACAAATGACTCAAATCTATCTATCTCTATGGGAGAGTAATTATGTACTGTGTACATATTCCACATTTTTTGGATCTGTTGGTCTATTGGTATATATTTTGGCATCTTCCATCATTTAGCTTTTATTAGTTGTGTTACTATAAATGTGTGTATACGTGTATCTTTATTACATTTTGCTTTTAACTCTATTGGAAAGATACCCAGAAGAGGCAAGGCTGGGTGTCTTCATTACTTATTTGTTCCTGTGACAGGATACACAACATCCACAATTTAAGGGAAGAAAGATTTATTTAGCTTACAGTTTCAGAAGGTCTCATACAATTCATTCATGGGCAGCCAGGAGCAGTGGAAGCACATGGCAGAGGCTGGAGAGCTGCCTAGGGCATGGTCCTTGCAGATAGAAAACCAAATGAGGCGGAAGAGGAATGAGATTGGAACTAGTCTATATCTGGAGAGTCAGGCAAGGCCAGCCTTTCCCAGGAAGAAGCTGTGACAATGTTTCTTTTTTCTTCCTTTACTTAGTTCAGTGGATCCGATTACCCAGGGTGGGTGCCCCTCTCTCTCTTCCTGGCCCACAAGTCAGTAATGCAAACCTGAAAACTGCCCTGTGCACCCCGCAATCACAACAAAGTTGGCACAGTCCCTATAGGTCAAGTCCCAGGCATCTGTCTCTTTGGGCCAATCCCCACCTCCCAGCCACACATGGTTCCATAGCTGTTCCTCGACATCTAAACACATGAGGCTCTTTGGGGGATGTTCCAGATCCAAACCACAACACTGGGTCACATGGTTGTATTGAACTTTAAATGAAATGTTTTCATTTTTGTTACTTCATAAATTATCTTTTGTATATTAGAAGATTAGAGCTTTAAAAAATAAACATCAGTACCTTACTGTTCCCACTTCTTAGAGTCAGTGAACTGTGGTACCAAAATGTAATACTTAGGAACTGTATACATGTCTGTAGATACACACTTTTGATGTATAGAGGTTTCTGGAAGATAAAAACAAAATGCATTTCTAAGAGTTGATGAGTGCTTAATAAATAATGTCAAATTTAGAAAAATAACGGACACCAAATCACTAAGATTTTTCAGTGGTTTACTTATACTTTACCATCCAAATGAATTGTTTTTAAATAAAATTTGATTTGGTTTGCATTTTTAGTTATGGTGTTTTTTAACACCATTTGATGAATGTACACTATTTGATGACTTCTACTTTTGAATTAAAATTGTAAATGTATATTTTATAACTTACCATATTCAGATTCTAAGTTATTTGCTCATGTTGAACAGGGAATTTATTTCAGGTTAATTAAGATCTAGAGCACCATTGGAGTATTGAATTCTAGAGTTGAACTGAATTGTGGCATTGTTTCACAACAAACATTCATCTTACAGTTTCTGCTGGTTAGGAATTTGAGTACATCTTTGGTGCCTGTGGGTAAAAGTCTCTTAGGAGGTTGCAGTCAAGCTTTCATTCGGCGCTGCTGTTGAATCCAGACGCTTGATTGGTAGAAGACTTACTTCTGAAACTCATTCATGTGACTTTTGGCGGGAGTCAGCTCTTCAGAGCTACGGAATTGGAAACCTCAGGTTTTGCTGCCTTTTGGCCAGGAGCTTCTTTGCCATGTGTAGTCTTATCCAGAAGGGCCGCTCACATTGTCATATCTGGCTTTCCTTATAGCAAATGAGTAAGAGATTGAAAGGTGATATCCCAGACTTTTTGTGTTAATCTTGGAAGTGTTACTGTATCGTTTCTGCTTTGTTCTATTAGAGGATACCTACTACACTTTTGCGCTCGCGCGCGCGCGCACATGTGTGTCTGGTTGTGAGAGTTAAACCCAGGGCATTTGCACTGGGTTACTTTCCCAACCCTTTTTATTTTTTATTTTGAGATAGTGTCTGTCTGAGCCACTGTGTTACCTATATTGGGCTTAAACTTGGAATTCTGATGTCACAGCCTCCTGTAATGCTAGAGTCATGGGTTATGTCCATACCTAGCTTAGTTTGCTATTTATTTATTTATTTAGAGACAAGATCTCACTCTGTAGTTCAGGCTCACCCTGAATTCACTAGGTAGCCCATGCTGGCCTTGAATTCTCAGCAGTCTCTTGCCTCAGCCTCCTCACTGCTGGGACTACATGCATAATCACAAATAATCCACTGTGGGGTTGGTGAATCAACTCATGGCCTTTCTCTTGGTAAGCAAGCACTTTAATTGCTGAACTATGCCGTCAGCCCCTCTAGTTACTTTTTTAAGATAGAAAAAGGAAAGAAAAAAAAAAAGAATGGAAAGGTAACACAAAATAATTTGACCAGGGCTTAGAAGGTAAACTCAAATTCACCAGTATTCAAGCATTGTATTTTTTCTAACAGCATCCCATTGCCTTAGAAAAGCAATGAAAATTAATACAGGTGCTGAGGACACTAGGGCAAGAAACATCAAATGGTTTCAGTCATCTTGAATCATTTTAATTTGTCATCATGGGAAAATGGCAGCCAAATATGTGTTTCTCTGTGTATATTATCTGTACAACCTTTGCTTCTGAAGGAAGTTCAATATTAAGATTTTACATCATCCAAATTTCTGCCTAAGTGATGGGATTTAAGTCTTTTACTATGTTGTTGCTTTGTAGATAAATTTTTAGGAGGAGGTGCCTGCACATATGTTTTATGCAGACCTCTTCCATTTTGACATCCCATGATTTGTCTTTGTATAAATTTAGAGTTTCCTTCCTTTCTTTGGTATATATTTCAAAAAGAAGTATAGAAGAGTTTTAGCATGTGAAAAGAAATGCAGCCAAAGAGTCGATTCCAGGCCCAAAAGGAAACAAACACAAGTGGAGCAATTGAACCATACTGTGACAGTGACTTGTTTTTAAGAAATTTTATATGAAATAGAAATAAAACCACCTCACCAAAAACAGAAAATAGAACATATCTAGCTGGGTGATCATGACTTGTAGGAGAATACTTAATGTGTGGTCCATCTTCTTTAGAATTGGGTTAGTATAGGTAATTATAAAGGATGGAAAAGTGTAGTTCATTATTATGTTCTTATTATTAGTGTGTATTTGTGATACATAATAATAACACTCAGCTTGAAAAATTGGTACCTGTATGTATTGCATCTTGATCATTTTTACTTACCTTCCTCATTCCTAGCCCCTGACCTCCCATATCCTCTTTTCCTCTCCACAGATTTTATCTATTTTCTTCCCTGTCTTATTCTGCCCTTTTACTTTTTTAAAGTTTAGTTTTCTCATGTTAGAGAAACCATGCTATATCTAACTTGCATCTAACTTATATCACTAAGCATAATGGTTTCAAAGTGCATCCATTTTCCCACACAAGATTCAAATTCATCTTTCTTTATGGCAGAATAGTACTCCATTGTATAAATATACCACATCTTCTTTATTTGTTCATCTGTTGATGGGCATATTGACTGCTTTCAAAATTTGGCTGGTATAAGTTGTGCTGCCAAAAACATGGACATGTATGTATCACTGTTGTATGATGACTTTAACTCTTCGATTATACGGGAGAGGTATAACTGGGTCAAGTGGAATATCTGTTTTTACTTTTTGAGGAATCTCCATATTGGGGGAAAGAGCAGCTTTAAAACTGACTAGAGGAAGGAGTATATACGTTAAATATGAAATCTGAAACTTTTAGATGTTAATGGCTTCCCTTTTGTGGAGATTATCTTAGAACTCTAGAACTAGCAGTCTTTGTTCAGTAATCTAGATCTGCATTGTTCATTGTGGTTTTCCTTAGGCAGGTGTGTTTATTCAAATTTAAATTAGCATTCAGGAAAGTTAAACATTTACTTTCTTGGTTTCATTAACTACATTTCAAATGCTCAGTAGCTACCTGCCAGATTAGACAGTATATTTATAGAACATTTTTGTCAGTTCTGTGCCGAAATCAACCCTATTATATATTTGACTTTGATCAAGGGCATGTGTTTAAATTGCTAGTTGTTAAGGTTACCAACTAAATTGAACTTTATTTCTTCATTTTCATTTTCCAGTTTTTGGAGCCCTGAGGGATACAGCAGTTTGATCAATATTGTCTTAACATGCTTCAAATAAATCAGGTGAGTTTGCATCAAGGCATGTCGTACTTGCATAAATTGGGGAACCTTTTAACTCAGCCCTTTTATAACCATAGCCTGACCACTGTTTTATACAGCAATTATGTGCTATATTATCTTCATTGGAGACTGCAGCATACGTTGTTTGAGGAAAATCGTGGTAGTCCTGAAAGTTGATAGCTTCTGAGTGTGCCTAGCAAAAGGTTTTCTGCTCCTGATGTCACATCCCTCCAGGATCTGTTGTGTTCAGAATACTTATGATCATGAAGTAGGTTCAGTAGCTCGTAGGATAGCAGACTCACAGCATTTCTAGGGACATATCTTGTAAAACAGTTGCATCTGTGTGTTAAAATAGGATTCTTTTTGTAGGGTATTGAAAAAAGCTAGAAGGAAGAGCTTTGCTAAATAAACTATAGTGTTTAATCCCATAGATTCATCGGGACACATTTTTCTTAGCTCTTGGCATTTTTCCAGGAACTAATGCATTTAATTTTGCCTCTCCTGAATAAACAGAACATTATATTGTAACTAAAGTGTTAAAAAGTGTTGTTTTATTTCTTTTGTTTGCAAACAGGGAGAGAGAGAGGGAAGGAAAAATTAAATGTTTTTTTGTGATTTGAGGAGGTAATCCCAACCTGTTTGTCCTGGGTTCTCCCTCATCTTGCCTAAGAAGTCCTTGGTTCTTTTAGATTGAAAACCATCTCTAGGCCAAAGACTTCCAAGTTTACACCTGGCCAAGGCCTCTTTTCTGAGCTCTGGGCTCTTATTATAGCTATCAACTTGATCTCTTCCCCTGACTCCCTTTTGGTTCTGAGGGTCTAACCTAGAGCTGTAGCACTGAGTTCTAACCCCAGCCCACTTTTCAGTTTTGATTTTGAGATGGGGGTCTCAGTAAGTTAGAAAGTTGCCAGGTTACCCACACTGGGTATGACCTTGTGATCCTCCTCCCTCAGCTTCCCAGAGCGCTGGGATTACAGGTCTGTATCACCAGACCAGGCTTCAGTTTGAGCTCTTAATGTAGATGTTATGTCATTACACATCTCAAACTTCATGCCTGATTAGCAGTATAAATGCTTTAGTTGTACTGGACTGTTTTAGTTCCTAGATTGAGTTATATTGTGCAGGTTTCAGAAACTTTGCACAGATCATCTTGTTCACTTTGCTCCTTGGTACGTGGGTTACTTACCTCCAGGCCGGTATAAGCTCTCCTAGTGCTCTGATCTGGTAGCCTGAGGACAGCCACAGGTGTGGCAGAATTGACTGTTGCTGTTGTTTTTCTATAGGCAGAGATTGTTGGTCTATCCACGGGTGGTACAGCTGCAGGTTCACCCAATGGCAGGTTGAAAAGCTTTGGAAAAATTGTGTTTGTGTGTGTGTGTGTGTGTGTGTGTGTGTGTGTGTGTATCAAATGGGCACTGCATCTTCAACCTCTGAAATTTCTTGTTTAGAAAGTTGTTTATTTTTGTCAAGCTTTGAGATAGGGTTTTGTTCATTTGCCCAGGTTGGCTGTCTAAAGTCAGTTTTTAGTCATGGGGACAGAATACTGAACACCTACAACTTACAGGAGAAGAAAAATTTTTTTCGTTTCCTTTTTTTCTTTTTTCTTGAGACAGAGTCTCACTCTAGCCACGGTGTTCCTGACCTCACTTTGTAGCCCAGGCTGACCTTGGACTCAGAACAATCCACCTGCCTCAGCCTCCCGAGTGCTGGGATTACAGGCGTGTGCCACCACTGTCAGCTTTATGTGGTGCTGGGGAATTAAACTCAGGGTCTTGTGCTTGCAAAGCAAACGCTTTAACTGCCATTCCTCCAGCCTCAAGGAGAAGTGTATTTCAACTCAGTTTCAGTGTCAGACCATTCGTTGGCAATGAGCAGTGGTGAAAGGCCATGGTAGAGGACCTAGTCTAAGGAAAACTGTTCATCCCATGGTGGCCAGGGAGCTGAGCTAAGGACCAGCAGATGGAGAAGGAGCTAGAGGCAAAAATATATACCCCCAGGCAACACTTCAGTGGCCCACCCCTTCCAGCCAGGCCCCAGCTTGGGTTTTTTTTTTTTTTTTTTTTTTGGTCTTTATTTTCTTTTTCTTTGTTTTTAGACAGGGTCTTGCTTTGTTGCCCTGGCGGTCCCTGAATTCACTGTGTAGCCCAGGCTGGCCTTACACTTAAAATCCTCCTGCCTTAGTGTATGCTGCCATGTCTGGCCAGGTACTACCTCTTAACAGCCCAGGAAGTCAATAGGCGGGTACAGTTAGACTTCAGAATATAGTCAACTTCCAGATTCATAAGGCAACCGGGGGACATTCCAGATTCAAACCTAACACTGGCTTTGGACTTTTTGATCCTCCTGATTCAGCCTCCTGAATAGTGGGATTATAAGTATACACTACCCCACCCTGCCAGATTTTTTTTTTGTATTTGTTTTCTAAATAATACAGTATAAGTATAAAGCATTTATAGAACATAGCCTTTGCATTGTGTTAGAAAAATATACAGGAGGATTTAACTCAAGATCTATATAAATACTAGGGCATTTTACATAATCTTGAACATCCACAGATTTTTGGTATCAGTGGGACATCCTGGAGCCAATCACCCACTGGTATGAAAGGACGAGTGTATTTGTTTATCATGCGTCTCCCTTGATAGGTGGTATGCTCCGCAAAGACTAATATTGCTATATTTTCAGGTCCTGTAATGATGTAAATAGTTTTTATATATTTTTTGGATGAGTTGATGAATGAATATAGCTAGGGTTGTCACTAAAGCAAAGATGTCTTCGGTCTTTCAACAGTAACCACAAAATGGTGTTGTCAGTTTTAATATTTAGTGGTGCTTGTGTTACCCAAATGCCATTAACATAAAATCTAGCTCATGCATATTTTTTCTTTGATTTTGTCCTGTGCTAGAAAATTTTCTTGTGCAACAAATTGTTTTCATCAAAGACATTTCTGATAGAGGCTTAAAGGATGATCTATGCTTAGAGCATCCTGTTCCCTTACAGCTGCTGTCAGTTCACATTGGAAGCATCAGTGGTGTTTTGTCTTGCAAACTGTGTTATAGGTATTGTAGTCAATCCTAAATGACTTTCCACAAATACCTGTTGTTAATTATGTAAGTTCAACTAGAATAATTTGTTTCACTTTCTTATACAGATAAGTGGAAATGATACAGTTGATACATGATACACAAAATGATACATTTTATGATAGCCAACTTTATTGATAATTTAGTATCAGTTCTAATGAAGTTTAACTAACTTGCTACATAGAAGGTTATATTCAATCAGATATTGCATGCAATTCCTAGGTAAATTCTGCATGGCCACAAGCAATTTCCTGGGCTTTGGCCTAAAAATTGTGCGATGCCTAGTGGTATACAAACTTGGCATTCATTCATTTATTTATTAGACAGAGTCTCACTCTATATTCTAGCCAGGTCTTGAACTCACTGTGTAGCCCAGGCTGGCCTTGAATTTACAGTAATCCTCATGCCTCAGCTTCCTTGTGAGATGTAGGGGCATTGAACTCAGGGCCTTGAGCTTGTTAGGCAAGCATTATTAACTACTGTGCTATTACTCCAATCTGCAAACTTGGTTTTTAAAAGACTTGTGTACCTACAATCAGTTAAAGAATTCTCTTTGTTATTGACTAAGTATTATACCTCAAAATATTCAGGTCTGATGGGAAAAGTTATCATAATACTATAGGAACTGTTACAAGACTTTCTCTTTAGTCAATCCTAAATTTAAATTCTCAAATTTAAGAGTGATTTTTATCTTCTGTTAATTTCCTGGTGTTTGCTTTCTCATGAGAATGAAGATTAACAAGATAAACATGAAAAGGGATCAGAAGAGGATTTAAACTGATCCTCAACTTGAAACAATTGAAATTTTTACTATGTGATTTTTTTACTATTGTCTCCAGGATTAATTCTGAATTTTTATTTGGGAGATTTTTTTTTTCTAAAAATGCCTGTGTATTTACACATCTTTGTTGTCCTAATGGATTCTTCCTTATGTATTCCTAAAACTAAAAAAAATTAGGCTTTCCTAATATATTGGCTTATAGTAAGATACTGGATTATACTAAGTTACTTGATATTTTGCTTGATACCAGCTTGGTCATTATGGAATGTGGGGGTATTTTACGTTTTATGATAAAGGTGCTTTGTTACCTTTAAATTATAATTCTCAGTTTTGATTTTTCCTTTTTAAAGAATGTGTGTTATTGTCCACATAAAATCCATGCTTTCTCTGAAGAATTAGGTATAGATAGAAAGAAAAAAAAATTAAAAACTCTGTTGTTCTTTTACAGAGATAGATGATCACTGCTAATATTTTGGGGTGTATACTAGTTGTTTTTTTCCTTGTGCCGATGTTTTTGTGTGAATATTACTTAAAAACTGGGATTATATAATATGTAATATTCTTAGGTGATTTAATAATCTTTGGCTTAGAAATATTAAAATCTATTTAAGCCTTTGTGGTTGGACATATTTTTATATTGTTAATATCAAAGTAAGCTTTTTTATAGATTTCTGTTTTTCTCATTACTATAAGTAATTACTAGAAATGCTGGTCAAAGGGTATGTGGAACTTAAAGTTATTCAGTGTGTATATCACAAAAATGAGAGATGAGGATACCTGTTTACCTGCTTCTTTTAACATACTTTTATTCTTTACTAGCCTGATAAAAAGTGGCATTGTAGTTTTCATTTATATGATTTGCTAATATTTTGTGTGTGTGTGTGTGTGTGTGTGTGTGTGTGTGTGTGTGTGTGCACCCATGTGTGCTCATGCATGCGTGTCGAGGTTTTGGCCTTCGTGAATTGGTTGCATGTGTCCAAAGTTGTTTTTAACCTTGAAATTGACATTTTTTACATTTTATATACTTTGAGAATTTTCTGAGCTAGTATGTATAATTCTTGCTTTATTTTTTCTCATAATTGCTGGGTACCCAGGGTGCCATGGTAAATAAGGGTTTGGTGTGCTTTGGGCCTTTTGTTCTCAGGATTCACTGTAAGTCCCTAGTTAAGGAAAACTCATTTTAACACTAAGCTGCAGCAAGTACCAGTTAAGGTACATGTGCTGTAAAATGTTTTGCAGAATACTTAGCACTGGTCCTGATATTTCTGCTACTCCTTTTTTTTTTTTTTTTTTTTTGAGACAGGGTCTTACTTGGTAATCCAGGCTGGTCCTGCACTCACTATGTAGCCCAGGCTGGCCTTGGACTCACAGCAGTCCTCCTGCCTCAGCCTCCTAAGTGCTGGGATTACAGGCATGAGCCACCATGCCCAGTTTAGATGGTGCTGGGAAATCATACTCGGGTACTTTGTACTTGCTAGGCAAGTGCTTTAACTGCTGAGCTATTACTCCAGCTCTGCTACTGCTATTAAATTTAGATTAATCTTGGTGTGCTTTTACTGCCTGGCTCTGGAAGTTGGTAAAAGAGGGCAGAGGGACAGACACTTAGGTATCCCATTGAGTATTTGGAGAAATGAACAACTTTTCTTCAGGTACTCTCCTCTTGCCATAGTCAGAGGGGACTTTATTCTTCTTTCTTAAAAGTTACTGCTACTTGATCCTAGTTTTATTTCTCTCCAAGTCTTAGTTCTGGAGCAGAATCTTTAATCTGCCACGCTCCCTCTCTGCTGTACAATGAAGTGGTTCTGTAATTAGTAGATAAGAAAAGTGACTCTACAAAGGTTAAAAATGAGTCCTATGTACTTTTACTTTTTTATACCTTTGTGTTTTCTGTCCACTTGTGCGCTATTCCAGGGTTGGTCTCTGTGTGGTCAAGAGAATATGGCAGAATTGATATATCATTTTTGAGGATATGTTATTCTTAAAGGAGATTGTGGCTTCTGCCTCTTCTTTTATCCCCCCTCCTTTTCTCCCTCTTTACCCTGCTGTCCTCCTTCCTTCAGTGTCCCCTCCTTTTGATCACTCATTCTGAGAGTAGTTAGTGGCCATGTGTGCACAGCTCCATGGAGAGGCCCACAACATGTGCAGTGCAGTCCTCCTACCAGCCGCCAGCAAGTACCTGAGGTCAAGAGCATAGGAGTGAGCCTTCTTGGAAGCAAGTCTCCTTACCTTAGTTGAGTTTCAGGGCCTAGACTACTGCCCTACTGATTGTATGTGTGTGTTGGTGGTATGGGGAATGGTACAGGAGATGTAACCTAGGGCCTTTGCCCTACATCCCCAGCCCTTTTTTGTTTCTGATTTTGAGACAGTCTTGCTAAGTTGCCCATGCTGGGCTCAGAGTTGCAGTTCTCCTGCCTCAGCCTCAGAGCGTACTGGATTTCAGGCATGTGTCACCAGGCCTGGCTTCCAACTAATATGTTGACCGCAACCTTTTGAGAGAGTCTGTGTCAGAAACACCCAGTTTAGCTTTTCTCTGAATGTTGACTCTCAGAAATTGTGTGAAAAAAGCTTTTTTTTTTTTTAATGGCTAAGTTAAGGATAATTTGTTATGCTATGAAAAAATATACCCTTACTCCTTGACGTTAGATCATATACAGTACGTAAATATTGGTTTTTAGCCATAGTCCAACTATGATCCTTGGAGGATGAAAATGAGGTAAAGCATTTTGTCTGCACCAGTTCGTAGAAAGGTCTAGAGGCAGTTTACTTTCTTCTAGAAGTCAAGTTAGGATCCAAAGAGATGGGAGCTTGGGAAGTCTAATGTGTAGTTAGCATTGCAGGTTAGGGACTGTGGGATGGGAGTAAAGATTGGGTAGTACATATTAAAAAAGCAGTATACACGAGTGTCTTTGCTTTCTGGATTTATGCAGAGGGTTCTCCTTGAGTCTTTGGCTGAGTTATGATTTCTAGAGCTTGACAGAATGTACCTAAAACTAGAGAAATAACTACTGGAAATTAGTAAGAAAAGCAATTTCCACAACTTACTCAAGGCAAGACATAGTTATGTCCTCACAGACCAGAGTGAAGACCATGTAAACAGCTGAGCCCTGGAAGAAGTTGCCAGAGGGCTCCAAGTAATTCTAAGGAACTAAACTCTGCATCAAAACACATTAGGAATACAGCACAATTCAAAACTCAGCAATAAAGAATTCAGTTACTGTCTTCTAGTAAAAAATTAAGCTGGGTACAATGATACACATTAGTAAATCCAGCAGGTAAGATGGTTAAGGTAGGAGATTTTTAAGTTCAGGGCTAATCTGGGCTACTGAACTAGGTCCTCTTTCCAAATTAAAAATAAAAAGGACTGGGATATAACTCAGTGGTAGAATGCCCTGGATTCATTTCCTGGTAGCAACCTCCTCTCACCCACCAAAGAAAAACCCAAAGCACAGCAAACAAACTGAACTGTTTGCCTCACTTGCTATCATGGATAGAACTTTCAGGCACGAGATCAATAAGGAAATAGAAGACTTGAACAACAGTATAAACCAGCTAGACCTAACAGACATACACAGAACACTATCAACAGTCACATACACATTCTTTTCAAGAGTATTCATAAAACGTTCTCCGTGATATGTTAGACCTCAAAGTCATGTCTCAGTAAATTTAAAAACAGTGAAATTGTATAAAGTGTTTGTTCTAACCACAAAAAGATGAAGTTAGAAATTAGTAACTTAGCAACTTCGTAAAACTTTGTCTTTAAAAAAATCAGTAACAAAATACCAGGAAACTTATAAATGCAAGCAGTTCTCCATGTTTGTGGGTTCTACAACCATGGATTCAATCACAGTTTGAAATACTGAGGAAAAAAAATTGACCTTAGCCAAAAGACTGAGAAGCAATGGAAAGAAAAAGTTGTAACCAAACACAGTGGGTTCATTTCTTAGTGAATGTAACACTAGAAGGTATAGGCAGTGCACAGAGAGCGAAGAAAGATTTTAATGATGTTCACAAGCGGAATAGAACAGCTTCTAAGAGAAGATTTTATGTGTGAGGTTATGCATATTCATATGGGGAGGGTACTTTGCTGCAGACACATTCCTAAACCTGTTCACTTTAGGATATATACTATCCAATAGGCCAGTAGAGCTCATAATTGAAAAAGAAAGATAGCAGGAAAGAATGCCCCAAATACATCCAGTCTGCATTTAAAGTTGTGGAAGAGCCCTCTGGTGTGCTTGATATGCAGCAGCCTGTGTCCTGTCCACAGTGTGCTTAGCAGGAAACACAGCTCACTTGTTCTGATTCTCATCATTACGTTGTCACCCCGCAATAGCAGGGGGAAACAGCGAAGCGTGGCTCGGCTGGGCTTTTGGAGGAGGGGAAGATAAGGAGGTACTTTTTTCTACTCAGAGTCTCTTCTGGGCTACTTCTTCTCCCAGATTTCTCTTCCCAGTGACTAGTGCAGCCTCAGTGCTAACGTGGGGGTGATTCAAATTGCTTCTAGCTTGCGTGAGTACCAGCCACTGACATAAAAGTTCCCAGGCTTTTAGTTGTGACCAGAGGAAAAGGGTGCTTTTCAAGGAGTGTTGCAAGGGATTTGCCCCCAGGAACCCCTGCTTCTATCGTGGCTAGCAGAAGGACTCCTGTATTGAACATGTGTAGACTTCCTTTTTTTCCTTGTTATACCTTCAACAGTATACCATAATAATTATTTATATAGCTCTTTTATTAGACATTATAAGTAATCTAGAGATTATTTAAAGAACATGGGAGGAGGTGCAGAGATTATATACACAGATACTTTGTTATTTAATACAAGGACATCAAGCATCCTGAGATTTTGGTACCTTGGGGGAAGGGATGGGGTCCAGGAACCAGTCTCCTACGAGATAATGAGGGATGATTCTATCTGGAAGTTATACTTTTTGTTTTGTTTTGTTTTCTTCATTTTATTATTAAAAATTGAGTCCAGGGCCTTCAGCACTTGTTTACATCTCTAGCCCAGTTTTTATTTTTGATTTTGTGACAGGTCTTGTAATTTAATTTACTCAGGCTGGATTAAAACTTGTGATCCTCCTGCCTCAGCCTCCAACAGTGCTGAGAGTATAGGCATGTCCCATCCAATCCAGTTTACACATATTCTTAAATACTTAGTCAAAGAAAAAGAAACAGGGAAAATTAGAAAATACTTAAGATATGATTGAAAAATAAAAACAATACATACAATGAAAGCAGTACTTAGAAAGGAATTAATAGCAGTAAATACCTACGTTAAAAAGAAAGCTCTCACATAGTTGAACTGTACAGTCTTAAGGGAGCTACAAAAAGAGGAGCAAATTGATTCCAAACTAGGAGAAAAAAGGAAATAGTAAGGAGTAAAGTGGAGATAAAGGAAGTAGAGAATAGGAAAACAGTATAATAGGTGAAACCAGAGTTGGTCTAAAAAAATTAACGAGCTGGAGGAATGGCACAGTGGTTAAAATGCTTGCCTTGCTAAGTGCAGTGCCCTGAGTTTTGTTCTCTAGCACCACATAAAGCTGTGGTGGTGTATAGCTCTAATCCCGGAACTTGAGAGGCTGAGGCAGGAGGATTGCTGTGAGTCCAAGGCCAGCCCAGGCTACCAAGTGAGCTCAGGACCAGCCTGGGCTACAGAACAAGACCCTGAAACTGCCTCTCCCCCGAAATCAACAAAAATAACAGACCTCTAGCTAAACTAATAAAGAAAAACAAAGTAAAGATGCCTATAACCAAAACTTAGAATTGAGCTGGCTGCGGTGATACGATTTCTGGGAGGCTCAGATAGGAGAATCATAGCCTGGGCAAATTAGTAACTTAGTGAAAGAGAGACCCTGTCTCAAAACTGAGAAATAGCTAGAGATGTAAGTTGGTGCCAAGGCCACCACTTCAAATCTCCCATACCTAAAACAACAGAATACCCCCAAAAAACAAAAAA
>PVKB01003471.1:159134-198926 GCA_004027205.1 Ctenodactylus gundi | reverse complement strand
TGTGTGTGTGTGTGTGTGTGTGTGTGTGTGTGTGTGTGTGTGTGTGTGTGTGTTTGTGTGTAGCAGTCAATGTAATAGTTTCAGACCAAAAGTCTTGCTTATTTTCTATTGTCTGCATTCCCACAGTCAACTTAGTTTTCAAGGCTTTATAGGGCTTTTCTGTTCTGTCATTGTAACAGGCTGAATATTGGTTCCCAGTTAGATGTCTATGGCCTAATTCTCAGAACCTGTGAATATTCTACCTTATGTGGGAAAAGACGCATTGCAAAAGTGATTAATATGGAGAAATTGTCATAGATTATTTTTAACCCCTAAGGCCCATTTTAGACAAAGACACCTAGAGCCATTAGATATTTCTTTTCTTTTCTTTTTCTTTTTTCTTTTTCTTTTTCTTTTTTTTTTTTTTTTTTTGAGACAGAGTCTCAAGGTGCAATCCAGGCTGGTCCTGAGTTCACTACAGAGCTCAGGTTGGCCTCAAATTCATGGCAGTCCTCTTGCCTCAGCCTCTTGAGTGCTGGGATTACAGGTGTACACCACCACGCCCAGCTTTATTTTGGTGCTGGGAAATCAAAGTCAGGGCCTTCTTGAGCTTGCTAGGTGAGTGCTTTAACTGGCAGGCTATTCCTCCAGCCCTAGATATTGTTCTTAAGCCCTAAATTTTGTGGTAACTTTTTCAGTGGTCATAGGAAACTGATACAGAACCAATGTACACCCAACCAGGTGGTCTGTACCAGAGTTCAGGTGTCACAGCCTTTGCTTTTCTGGTCCTGGCCAGTCCCCTCACGGACAGCTCAGGATTTCATCCAGTAATTAAAAGGGCCTTTTTCTTCAGTGGCCTACTCTCTGGAAACTTTTCCCATTTTGGGGTCCCTCGACCCCCTTTCCTGGTAGTCTGAATGAGAAGCCCGGTGAGAGCCTTGACCCTCACTGTTGCCATGAGGAGGCGAGTTCATCTTAGCGCTCGCCCGGGTCGGGTCTGGAGCACCTAACAGCCCTTCTGCGTGCACTGGAGAGTAAGCTGGTGACACAGGCGCACCCAAGGGAAGTCAGGCCTGGGACTTCATTTTCCAAGTTTACTGGCTTCTTAATTTTTTCAGAACCTTCTCATCACTACTGTGTGTTTCCTGTCCAGGGTTTATAAGTGTGATCTGTGAGAAGGAGAAGATAGAATATTCTCTTCCATCTGAACGCCGACCAGAAGTTGATGTTTTGTTTTGTTTCGTGTTTTTTGGTGTTAAGAGATTGAACCCTTTTAGTGTTTTTAATATATTTTAAAAAATGTTTTATTTATTTATTTTTGAGACAAGGTCTCGCTCTATAACCCAGGCTGGTCCTGAACTCACTATGGAGCCCAGGCTGGCCTTGGTCTCATGGCAATCCTCCTGCCTCAGCCTCCTTAGCGCTGGGACTGCAGGCATGCACCACCATGTCTGGCTTATGTGGTGCTGGGGGATTGAACTCAGGGCCTACCACGATGCCATTCTTCCAGCCCCCTTTTTTATTTTTTGAGATAGGGTCTTGGAGATGGAAATTCTCAAATTTAAGTCACTAAGTTGCCCAGACTGGGCTCACACTTGTCCTGCCTCAGGCTTTTCCTCTTTCTTATGCCTACGAAAATTACATGGTGTACTTGATATGGAGGTGAGCAGAGGCAAGTCCCCAGAACTGAATGGAAGTGAGACCTCACAGACTTGCTTTTCTTTATTTCTTTAATCCTGCTTTTTTCCTCTTCTGTTTATCATCAGGCATTATCTGGTTTATGTTTTTATTCACTGTCTAGTATAGTCCACATTTCAAACTATTTTTTCTAATTATTCCTAAGTTATTTCATCTCATTTGTGTGGTTTTCCAGTTCTCACAATGACATTACTGTATAATTGGCCATGTTGCTCTGGGTTATGCTGCTTTTCATTCTGTTATAATGATCATATCGTTTTTCTTGTGTTGGGATATTAGGCCATCATTTGCGTGTACTTGGAAGGTATGCCTTTCTGGAGTGCTTTTAGGTCTCAGGCTACCGAGGAGCCTTCTTTTAAAGCATTTGTCTGGAACTACGTGGCATTTTCCTCCAGTCCTTTTGTTGTGCGTTTTTATATTGAACTACTCTCGTGGCCCTCGGGCACTCTCTCCTGCTCCTCCTGTGAAGTGTAGGAAGGGGCAGCCACTCTCCGTCCTGGAATCTCCTCCCTTGTCTTCCTTTCCCTTCTTTTATCTGGACTTCTTGTTTCTTTTGTCCCTGTGCTGCTCAGTTCAGATTCTCTGCTGTGTGCTTCCTTCTTAGTCTGGGACCCTGGAGCGCCACTCTGGCTGATTGGCGTGGAGGATTTACCAGGCTCTTGTCTACCACAGAATCCTGGTACTCACCTGGGAGTGGGGCTGTGAGGCCTGAGCGACCCGAGCCCTGTGAGCGTCTGTGAGGTTCTGGCCACTTCCTCTGCTCACTTTCACACAGGTACACCATGCAGGTTTTGTAGGTGTTAGTGGTTTGTTCCTACCTGCTTGGGACTTAGAGTTTTGGAAAGTCTTTGTGATTTGATTTTGTTTTGGGTGTTGTCCATGAGTCTTTGGCTGTTCATTTGGGTTTTTCTCTTTTTAATAGGCAATTCTAGAAGAGTCAGAAAGCTGTGCAATCTTTTATCTCAATTTAATTAACTTTTCTGCTAAGAGCAAGGCTGGGCAGGACACTTAGGGGACAGAAGGGAAAGGGAAAGTTCAGAATAGACACTGGTGGAGACCGGAAAGGAATCCACCCAAGAGCAGGTCAGGTCAGTCTGAGGGCACAGCTGAGGGGGGAGGCCACAGACCAGCAGTGACACCTGTCTGTGGGAGTGGGGGATTTTTTTCTTTTCATCTCTGTAGCTACAACTCCAAGTGAAACTTCAGAGCAGGATATTGGTTGCATTAAGTTAGGACTGTAGTTTTGTCTTTTTGATCTGACAGTAGGACCAGAATGTTAGAGGGTTGAGATAAGTTTTGGGATTACAGGCATGTGCCAACATGCCCAGGTTGGGGAATCAAGCTCAGGAACTTGAGCTTGCTGAGAAATTCCATTCCTGAGAAATGAACCCCAGGTGGGGCTGTTAAATTGGGGGTAAGTTAAAAAAGATCAAGAACTGAATATCTGTTATGAAATTAAAGAACAAACAAAGCAAGAGGGGTCTGTTGCACACACTGGAAGGAGACTTCTGTCAGAATGTGGAGTTTACAGTTTTACAGATGAAACAGATTCAGGTAATCGTTAAAAAATGACCCAATATTGGTGCAGTTCAATGTATATGCTTATTAAATAGTCTGGAATTTCTAATTTATCAATACTAATGATTACTCTAAAATCATATACTGACATAGGTGTCCAAGAGGCACAAAGAAAGCCATAGGCTCAATAAGCTTAGTAACTATCCATAACAATAATGCACATCCCTAGCCATGTTTCTGTGGCTGTCTACATAGAGCAAGGGGCTTTTCCAACATTCTCATGTGGAAACAATGTGAATTTAATTTTGATAGGAGATACTGGTATTTCTGAACAATACCTATAGTCACTTTGTGCATGGCTTAACTTTTCTTGAGAAAAGTGTTAGAAATTAATTGCAAATTTCTATTTTAGCACCTCAATGAATGCAAGTTACTTTAATAAGGCTACAAACAGACTATTGCTTCGAAAAGAAATGTAACAATCCACAGGCAATAATGTACTTAATGTCACTGGAGTTAAGGTTATTTGGGGCAGACTCTCTCAAATTATGTCATATAGCTAAAGGAAACACAGGTAAGCTGCCACCTCTGTAGTTTAACATACTTTAAGGAAGAAATTTAACAGATTAGATTTAAAATGGAAAAAAGGAGGGATTGTTTATTGCAGGATAAGAAATCAGTTTTAGATCTATTTCTTCACACTAATTTCCACATTGTTTAAACTTAAGTATTCCTTCACAGAAACAAATAACCAAAAAAAAAAAAAAAAAAATGAAGAGATCATCCAAAAGCTTTTTTCTCCCACATTCTCAAGATATGGTTAAAATTGGATAAAATTTTGTCTACTAACACAAATGTTAATCCACACACAAGTATTGAACAGAATGTTTTTATGTACTTATGTGATATTTTAATGAAATGCTAGAATTAATGTGAAATTTTATGAATTTTAAATATAGGCAGGGGCTGGAGGAATAGCTCAGCAGTTAAAGCACTTGCCTAGCAAGCTGAAGTCCGTGAGTTCAATTCCTCAGCACCACATAACATGGACATGGTGGTGCATGCCTGTAATCCCAGTACTAGGGAGGCTGAGGCAGGAGGATTGCAATGACTAAGGCCAGCCTGGGCTCCATAGTGAGTTCAGGACCATCCTGGGCTACAGAGAGAGACCCTGTCTCAACAAAACAAAAACAAACAAAAACCAAACCATAGGCAGACAAGTAATTGATTTCTCTATTCTTTGCTGACACTGAGGCTTACCTAAGAGTGTCATGTCATTTAAGACAAAGTATAAAATATGCTAGAGTTTTCTAGAAATTGACAGGTCACACCTTTCCAACTATCTTTGGATTTGTGTATTGAGTGTTTTTATATGTAGAATGGTTGTTGCTTCTTTCTTTCCAATTTAAAAATACAGTTTAAGTAGACAGGCTAAAATTTTGAGGGAATTAGAATATTCCTTTGAAACACTTTGCTGTAGTCTGAAAAGAATTTTGCTGACTTTCAAGATATCTGAGAATAAGCCAGGCATGGTGGCACACACCTGTAATCCCAGTACTGGGAGGCTGAGGCAGGAGGATTGCTGTGAGTCCAAACCAGCCTGGGATACAGAGCGAGACCATGTCACAAAAAACCCTACCAAACAAAAAGGTTAAAATCAAGATTTCTGAGTATATATGGAAATATTATTTATATAGATCATACTATATACCATGCTAACTTAGATTAATTTGTCTTAGGACATATTCTGAGACTTAGAATTTTCATTTGGATCTTTCACAGTGTTACCTTTACTTCTGGATCTGAATTGGGTTGAGCCTAGAATCCCATGTGGATGCTTGAGCTTGTATTATAATTAAAGGGAAGAAAGATTTGTGTGTGTGATGGAGGAGGGGGTTTGTGGCCAAATAAGACTGGAAAACTGGACTGGAGGGATGGCTTAGCAGTTAAAGTGCTTGAGCAAGCGCTAAGCCAAGCACTAAGTACCCGAGTTCGATTCCCCAGCACCACATAAGCTGGGCGTGGTGGCGCGCGCCTGTAATCTCAGCACTCGGGAGGCTGAGGCAGGAGGATTGCTGTGAGTCCAAGGCCAGCGTGGGCTCTGAAGTGAATTCAGGATCAGCCTGGACTACAGAGTGAGACCCTGTCTCAAAAAAAAAAAAAAAAAAAAAAAAAAAAAAAAAAAAAAAACTGGAAAACTGTCTTGTGTGTCCACTTTACTATAGTTAAAATGAACGTTAGTCTATGTTTGATTCTGTAGAAATCTGTAGTAAAGAAGTCTGTTTAACTTTGTTACACCTTGTTTAACAAACAAGCTTATTTAATATTGAAACCTTGCATATGACTGTTCATAACCGCATGATTCCTAATACCCCAATGTCTAATAACTGGTGAATGGGTAATCAAGGTATATCTATCTCTTTCATGTACCATTTTATACATGTATGTAAATGAGTGTTCTTTGGCCATGTAACGAAGTACTGATCCATGCTTGTAATCTTACAAGTACGATGCTGAGTGAAGAAAACCAGAGAAAAGAACACAAGTGATTCTGTGTATATGAAGTGCTCATTGTAGGCCCATCCATAGAGACACAGAGCAGATCAGTTGTCACCAGGGCCTGGGAGGAGGGGAACCAGGCAGTGACTGCTGCTAGGAGGTACTGGTTTCTTCTGGGGTGATGGGATGTTCTGCAGCTAGATAGAGGTTGAATATATTAAAACACACTTAATTGGTCCTTTAAAAAGATGAATTTTATGATATGTGATTTACGTGTCAGTAAGCTATTATTAAAACTATAAAAGGAGGGCTATAGCAGCAATTAGGGTAAGAAAAGATTAATGTTTAAAATAAGGCAGTGGTGAGAAAAGCAGTGGTGAAGTAGGAATCAGCAGACGGGCCTCAGGGACTGATTTGTACTTGCAGGGACTCAGAGGGACCTCGTGGCTGTCAGGAGTCGGAGCTCGTGTGTCCTCTGGCTCCCAGGCTGGCCCTTGAGCAGAAGCCAGCTTTAGCGAGATCGAAGGAGTTCTGTACGTGTAGTAATTGAAGACCCTGTCACAAAATTGTTCCTGGCTGGAGGCATAGCTTAGTGGTTAGCATATACGCTCAGCATGAGCAAAGATCGAGGTTCTGTCCCCCAGCACCACATAAAATTAGCCAAGTGTGGTGACACATGCCTGTAATCTCAGTACTTGGGAGGCTGAGGCAGATGGGTCACTTGAGTCTGAAGCCAGCTTGGGTTGTACAGTGACTTCAGGACTAATATAGACCCCAGAGCTAGACCCTGTCTAGAATAACAAAACAAACCCCCAATTAACTGAATTCCTATTTAAAAAAAATACTGTTACCACTTGGGCTGCCTTTAGACACAGGATGCTTACGGATTGCACAAAGTTGTGGCCTTGCTTGGGCTTTTTCGTAGCTCAAATCATGTCCTGTGCTGTGAGTCTAGCTGTCCCCACCTGGGGAAAGGTACCCTGTGTTGAGATAGAGGGTATGTCCTTGGCTGTAGAAAACTGAGTGTTCATGACCCAGTGTGAGTCCCTCAAAAGCTTGCTGCATCTTCCAGGAGGAAAATCATCCAGACGACCTGCCACCTGACACATCGTAGGCAACACTGTACTTAGTTTACAAGTTTGGGAAGTCCACACACATTTTTAGATTTATTTATTTATCTATTTTGGTAAAGGAACTCAGAACTTCTTAATGCCTATCCCCAGTAGCAAATCTCAAGTCTTTCGTGGTGTGTCGGGGAAGGCTGTGGAGTTGTGTCCTCATCTTAGTCCACCCCTTGGCTCAGGTGACTTTGCCCTTGGGTAGCAAGGGCGTGCCATCAGATGGCGTGGCCTGGGCCACTGCCGCCGGCCCCCTTTCCCTGCTCTCCCAGGCTGGGGCTGTGGGCAGCAGGAGTGTCAGGAACTTCCTCAGAGTTCATTACAGAGCACAGGATCACAGGAGGAGTCAAATGAGGTGGCAATGAATGGGCTGACATCTTACCTTAGCGCACTCTTTCCAAAGACTTTTGTGTGTTTCTGAGACTCTTATCAGGCGTTTGAAAAACTGCTTCTAAAAAGGACTGTTTCTGAAAGAGCTGAATGCCTCTCCATTCACAGAGGTCTCTGTTTTCTTATCACAGGTTTCTAAGATAGCCTGGGAGGAGGAAGGAGTCTTGGCCCTGGAGTAGTAAGTGGCTAAGCAACTCCAGAGTCTCACTGAGGCTCACAATGCTGCAGGCTACTGCCGAAAGCCTCAGAGGCACATTCAGCTCTTGCAGGACTGCTGTGAGGATTAAATATGGCAGTGGACACAGAGGGTGTGCTGCATGGGCTCTCTTGTTTCCTCAGATTATTTGGCTCTTCACTAAGAGTGAAGATGAGGTTCTGTGCATTTTAGGGTAGAGAGGATAAAATTAGACACTGTGCAGTTATACCCTCAGGTTAAGGGTTAGCTGGGGAAGACCTTCACCAGCATCTTGGCAACCTGTTACAGTTAGCCCTACTGCACGGCAGCCACGTTCCTTTCTGTAATTCTCCGTTACTTGATTTTGAACGCTTTCTAATTTCTCTATTGCTTATGATGATCTTTACAAAAGAAAATTTTTCAGACTGAAAATATAGATATTACTTTCTTCCTATCATTAAAAAATATATGTGGGCTGGGGATGTGGCTTAGTGACATACTGCTTGCCTAGTGTGCATGAAGCCCAGGTTCCGTCCCAAATACCAAAAACCAACCAGCAACTAAGCAATCAAACAAAAATATATATGTATTTGCATAATATATCTTTAGTGTAAAAATAATGTCACTACTTTAAGTAAGTTTTGAGAGGAAAATTTGCCCAAAGCTCCATCAGATTTATGACTGTAAATCTTGTGTTGTGTGCATGCATATATATATTCCATATATATCTGTTGTGTGTATATATATATATATGTACAGTGTGTACCTTAAACCACTATCCCATACACATATAAATCTTCTTTCTTCTTCTCATAGTTGTTTTCTATCTGGGTACGTGTGTTTAGTACCTGTCTTGTACAGTTGTGGTGATTCAATGCTTTTAAGTGCTAAATACCATGGTTGGCATATCATTAGTGTTAAAAAGTCCCAAGAACTTGTTGTTAGGACGATTATAATAGTTTGCACTGTTTTCCCATAGTTTCTACTGTTTCCTTACGACTGTCAAAGGTGGATTTTTTTTGGCTCAGGATGGATACTCACCAGCTCTAGGTGCCAGGCGTTGGCCACCTAGCTGTGTGTCGAGCCCTCAGCTTACAGAGAGTTTCACTACTCTGCACCAGCACTTGGAGTGTTCCCCATCCTTTTACTTAAGATTTTGGCTTTGCTAGGTATAAGATGTTACTTTATTATTGTGGCTTTTATTATTTGATAACAAGTGTTGAACTTTTTGTTTTATATGTTCACTGGCAATGGTTTCCTCTGAGGTCTGCCATCCAAGTACTGACCCGGCCCAACCCTGATTAGCTTCCGAGAACAGATGAGATCAGGTGCATTCTGGGTGTTGCAGCTGTAGACCTCTTTGAGATCTTAAGACCGTACTTCTACTCAAGTGTTGGAATCATTTACCATTTTCGTATGGCATTGCCTGGTCTCTTTAGTGAAGGTATTAGTCCTTTGTCATATGGCCTGTAAATATTTTTCCTGTGTTCTCATTTTGATTATAAGTTTTAAAAAATATTAGCGCAGGCACCCTCACATACACACGTGCGCGGGGGCGCACATGCCTGCGTTAACTCTTCATTTTTATCACAAGGAATTTCCTCACCATATTTGCCAGGACTGAGGACTGTGTCTTAACATTTGTTGTGGTTATGTGGGCTTCTAATATTATGGACACACATCTTTTATGGTAAAATGTAGTTTGTGCTCCAGAATTAAGTGTGAAATACAGATTCTTCATTGACACAAAGAATACTTGCCTCAGTTTGGGGAAATTAAGTAGATAGGAGGGAGCTAGCAAAAGTACTGCCTGAGTCTTATCACAGACCATAATTTTAGCTCTTACTGGTTGGCATCTTGTAGACATGCTCTGTCTTTTCCTCTAAGACTGGTCTTCCTGAGGATACTGAAGGTGTGCATTTGATAGCTGTTGGTCCACTCTACCAGGCTCTTGGGACAACCTTCTTGCTCACCTGAGCTGATTCACCCGCTTTAGGCTTTTTCTTTCAGGCCTTGGTAAGACTTGAGAATAAGGATGTGAGGATGGCAAGATGAATACAGCTCTCTTCTTTCACCAGTCTGTTAAATCTAAGCTGCCCTCCCTACAGACAGCCATCCTACCTGGTGCTCTCCACTTTCATCCTGGGGAGCCCTGCGTGGGTGTCCTTGGCATGGCAGGGAAGGTCTGTGACACAAGCTGGAGAACCTTCAGGAACGAGGGATGAAAGTGGGGATGCCACCCTGTCTAGAATTTGGGATAGAGGTTACACATCACTTTTCTTTCTGGAAAAAGTATGTATGTGCGTGTGTCTTCTTAGGCTCGTGGTTGGGGTTGTCATGTGACTTTGGCATGCTCAAAAACAAAAAACAATATAGTCAAAACAAAACCCTAGGTAAAGAGAGGGTTCTAGGCATGAGAACAATTCTTGTGGAAAGCTAACTGAACTTTTTATTTCCACAAGTATAAAATCATACTTACAGTAAAGGAACATCCTCAGTCACTTCCAGAGGGCTTGACATCTCTTTCAACTCTGATCTTCCATTGCTCTTACGACTGGCCTTTCCAGTTTCACCTGTTCCTTTGCTAAGGAGTCCTATCCTCTCACCATCAAAATCTACAGGGAAGTCATTAAGAGAACCCAGATAGCTGACATCTGAGGGGAACGGGCCTGCACATCATTTTGGCAAAGATGATGGAACACAAAGACATCCCATTGGCATCAGGGTCTAGATCTATAAATATATTTATTATAATATAACAAGAACTTAACAATAAACATATACTATGTACAATACCATTACAGAGAACCCTGTTTTTATCATTCAAAGAAATCGCCAGTTTTGCTCCAGTGTGATAGATGAGGAGAGAAACGGAATTTCAGTGTCACCTGTGGAGTCCTGGTGGCCACCAGGGCCTCCCTTGGAGGCAGACGCACACCAATGCTAAGGTTAGCCCCGCCCCAGGCAGTTAGGGTTTGTGCTCCAGTCCTTGGGTTCACACTTGCACCCTGTTTGACATAAATACTTTAAATGACATACAATGTATGTAGTTTTGTGCTTATTACTTTTTAAAATAATAAATAATCTTAAAAACTGCATAACGAAGCTCGGTATCTTGTCCAAGTGGGAGCCACACTTGGAGTGCTAGAAGTTGATGCCTGACGCTGCAGAACCGGGACTCTGTGTCAGCAAGTACTGAGAGATGGAAAGCGTGTCTTCTTTCTCCTTAGAAATGGTTCTTCTCTTGACGTGATGGTGATCTGACTTCCCAGATAGAAAAAACAGTAGAGGTGTATTTGGTACCAACTTCAACTAAATAGCGCAGTGGCGGTGGCCTGCTTCCTGTCCTGGAATGGAAACTGATGACCAGGCGAGGGCCCGGGGGTCTAAGGACTAGTGAGAAGGCCTTTTCTCTTTGAGCCTGGGCGTGACCTCCCTCCTGGCTTCACTTTTCTCAGGTTAATACGCGACAAGAAGAGTGATGCCGTTCATGTCCCTCCGGCCTTGTCTGTCATGGCTCATCTGAGAAGGCTGCCCAATCCTGAGAGCTCTTGTGGCAGGTGCCTTAATATATAGCTATAAATATCAAAAATAGTCTCCTGTGCTTTGTAGATGCTTCTTCTCCCTTCCTTGTTCCATTCCTTCCCCCCTGGCCTGGGTCCTCCCTCCCTCATGGAGGGAGCTGGACTGGGATCAGGAGCCAGAACTGGGTCCTGCTGGAATAGACCTTTCTTCCTCTGACGGTACCTCCTCGAGGCACAGTCTCAGCAGGGCTGTCTGGGAGTGACTCTTTCTAAAAATAAAGCGGGGACATGGCCCACCCCAGGAGAGATCCTCTATTCTGCACATAGAAAAACGGGAGCCAACGCCCCCCTGGCACTACCTCCACAGAGCTTTGGGAGTTCCCACCACATCATCCCTCTTGTGGTCTCTGCCTTCTCTGAGTGCTTAAAAATAGCCTTTTGTTTATCAAGAAAATGCCTTGGAAATCTAAATAATTCATACTGGATAAGAGAAAGCTAGCATAACACTTTGTCCTTCTGCAAAAACATGGTAGAAAAATCCCGTGAAGGACAGACGGCTCTCCCCAGTGGTCCCTGTGGCTGCCACCCCCAGCTTCTTTCCGGGTGGCCGGACTTCTCTTTGTCCCAGTGGGACCAGCAGCCTTCTACGCCTTGTGCCGCACAGTCCTGTCCCTTGTTTTCTCTCGGCCACTGAAAGTGTAGGTTGGTTAAAAAACAAAAGTAGGAATCAAAGTGATACGGACACTTTGATCTTAATCCGAAAGAGCCTGATGCCTAATATTGTCGTAGGATAGCTGATCAATGGTGGTTTAGGGATCAAGCTTGCTCTGCAGGAAGGAAAAAGCAGCTTCTCTCCCAGCTGAAAAATATGTGGAACTGCTGCACCGGGCAGAGTGAGCGCCTCCGTAGGAGCCGGGAGCCCTGGCTGGCACGTCGCTGCTCCCTGCTGCCTGCCTGGAGTGCTGTGCGCCCCGTGTCATCCAAAGGCGAGGATGATTTTCTACATTCAGTGTAGAGAATATTCAAAATGTTTCGCGCAGTGAGTTCCTTCATCGGGTTTTGTTGGCCTCCTAATGGCGTTGCTGAAAAATTATCATGGTGTACAGCATCTGCCTCACCAGACTTGTCCAGTCCCGTCAGGGACTTTCTGCTGATGTCAGCCGCTTTGAATATATTTCTTTATCACGACACATCCATGTCTGAACACAGGGCAGGGCATGTGGGGTAGGAGGGTCCACGTATTGGTCGCAGGTTCATAGGCTTCCATGTTGCCCAGGGCGGGCCCTTCACTGCTCACGATGCCTCCAGTGGCGTAGATCTTGCCATCGAGCACCACGGCACTGTCAGAGGGAAAGTGGGCAGAGATTCAGGCCTTGCACTTTGAACTTGCACCAGAAGACAGACTCTCAACACCATGTCTGCTGCAAGCCACCTGCGTCCTCTTGCCAAGGTCCTGTGGGATCCCACAGTCCTCTCTGCCCTGTGACCTGGGCTAGTCTCCTGGGTCAGCTAGGCCATCATGCTATGTTACACTGCGAGCACAGAGAAACTCACATACCTAGCTACCCAGTCCTGCCCCTGGACAAAGGCTCTAGCACAATAGCCACCTCTTGGACAGGCATTCAGATCAGGCCGCTGCGCCTGTATTGAAGCACATACAGAGCCTTCCACATGCTCAACCTAAGCTGGGAACATGACCTACAAGACTGCCAGGGGACAAAAAAATGAAGAACTAATCTAATTGAACATCAGCCACTTGACTGAGCATCCTGCCCCTGCAAAGGGTCTCTGAATCTAACCCTCCTGCTGTTCTCAACACATCTGACCTGGGGCTGCTGCCTGCTCATAACTGCAAGAACCAGCATGCTCTTCTGGGTGACTGATGGCCGTGTACAGACACCCTCCTCTGTGGGACTCAGTGGCTTAGTCCTGTCCGTGCAGTCCACTCTTTGCCCCCTGAGAGCTCGGCATCTTGCCCCTCTCTGCAGTTACTCCCTCTGTGCACCCCACTCAGCCTTCACACTGATGTCTAGCCCCACGTTTCTAGCTGGATTTCTTTTCTGCTTCTGCTAGTGGCCACCTCTTCTTGGCTATCACCTGAAATTGGACACACAGCTTTTCAGAGACTCTACCTATTTCTGAAATGCCTCAAACAGAACACTCTATCTAGACCTCCCATGAGACACTGAGGCTTCCAGCCTGTCCTCTCACAATGCCCCACTACACAGGGCCTCTCATCTCTCTCTTTATGGTCGACCTTTCCCCTGATTCTGCCAGGCCCAGCGTAAGTCTCCCCCTGGCATTCAGGTCTCCCTCCACTTCTCAGATGGGTGTGTGCACCCTTCCCCACAGGACTCTAGCTGCCTTCATCAGTGCTCATGTGGTCAGACTGTGCTCTGCACGCTGCCACCGTGAGAGGATGTGCACGAACTACAGAATCCACTGCGCAAGAGCTCAGCAGTTACCTGGATGAACACCTGTTTCATAGAACTTTCCCAGGGCAGAGAAGCGATTTGTCCAAGGTCACATGACATGCTAGGAGTAGAATTATAGCTTGTCTAGCTAAGCTGCATAAACACCAGGCACTCTATGCGCCATGCTGTTCACAAACTGACGACCCAGTGGTCACCTCTGCGTAGGTACAAGGTGTCTTCAGGAAGCAATACTGCTTCTTCTTTAAGTGGCTAGGGTCATTTCTTATTCCTTGTTCCTCCTGGTCCAATAAAGGACAGGACTGGAATAGCAGGGCCCGGTGTCTCAAGGCCACAGAGCCAGGTGGCCAGGGAATCAAGCCCTGTTGGGCCCTTAACTCCTGTCCCTGCAGGGATGGATTCTTGGGTGCCTTTTCCCAGTTAGCCTTTGAGACTCTGAAGCATCTGAGCCTTCCTCACTGGGCAGCCCCCAAGGGCCATGGGAGTCATGTGTGTGACCCAACATTTCCTAGAGAAGTTGCTGGTCTCTGCATGGCTATGGCAGACAGCCCTGAGTGGGGCTGACTTCACCTGTCACTGTGAGGAGAATGGCCTCAATGCCTCAAGGAGCCACTTCATGTCCAGTTGGCTCTCGGGTCAGAGGCTGCCATGGCCACCCTTGGGCATTCCAACTCTGCTCTGGCCATGCCATCTGTGGCCCAAGGGGAGGGTTGTTGCTTTGGGCCACAAATTGCTTTGGCTGTGGAAGGGAAGTGATTCCTTGTGGTCATACCTTCCCGTCCTTCTCCACAGCTGCTGAGCAGCTGCAGCCCCTTACCTGCAGAACTGGCGAGAGTGATTCATGTTGGGGCCCGCCTTGATGTTTCCCTTGTCTGGGTCATAGATAGTGGTGGCTCTGGCATAAGCCCCGCCCAGGATGAACACAAAGCCATTGAGGGTGACCGCAGGTGCATACTTGTTGTCTATGAGAAGAGAGTAGATCAGCCGGGTCAAGGAACATCATCTGTACCTTGTCTCCTCTTCCCTTCCAGCAGAAACCACCCCCACGAGGAAGCTGGAGAGAACTCCAACACGTCACACGTAGGCCTCAGTGCAAGGCCAGAGCGGGGGCCTTTAGAGATGTGACCACTGCCTCTGCAGGTGCTAGGACTCCTGGCAGCTCCTGGGCCTGGGGGTATACCCACTCCCCAAGATCTAGGTCTGCAGAGCTTTTGGGCTTAGCCTGGCTCTGGGCTTGGGGCATTGAGGCTGAATAAATCACTGAGGTGGGGGTACCACACTGGCCAGAGGGAAGTAGGGGACCGCTGGTCCTCACCGATCATCGGAGACTCAATGAAGCTCCATGTGTTGGTCTGTGGCACATAGGACTGGAGCACACCTGCTGCTCGGCCTGCCTCATTCACCCCTCCAAACACATAAATCTTGCCGCCACACACAGTGGCTGCTGCAGAGTGCACTGCCTTGGGCAGAGGGGCCACTGCTTCCCACTGGTTGGTGATGGTGTCATACCTGTAGAGAGACGAGGAAGGAAGTCTTGTGTAGGGAGGGCCACTGCCCGGGGCCAGCACAGCCGTCTGCTTCCTACCCTGACAGGCAAACCCACAGTGATGGCCTCAGGATGAGTTCCTCTGAGGCTCCTCTTGAGCCTCCAGGTGGGCACCTTTCCATGTGTCCAGCCTCTATGCAGCGTCCACCTTTGCCTTGGTTCCCATGGCACTCCTATTGTCGGGCCCACTGGCCTCCTCGGGGAGTGATCCTGGGCAGGGCCCAGAAGGAGGCACAAGCTGCCAGGGTGGGCGAGGGGCAGGCGCCAGTGGATTCAGCAAAGCACTGCAGATGAGGTGTGGGCACAGTGGCACTTGAGAGGGCTTGGATCAGTTTGGAGTGGTCTGTGGCTCATGTGGCTCAGGAAGATTAGAAAGCCATCACACCCAACACAGGGATTCAGACTTTATGTGCATGAATAGTAGGGAAATACCCAATCAGATCTGGACTCCAGAGAGATCACTGTGTCTGCACGTGCTTCCATGGGGAGTCTGGAAGCAGGAGGCTGGGTAGTTAGACTAGTCTGTTACAGGAAACTTGAAAAATCCTAAGTGACAGAGGCTTAGGCCAAGGGTTCACAAGAGCACAGGGAAATGCCATGAGAGGGAGGGTTCAGAAGGTGCCATCTCTACTGAATGCCAGAGCCAAGGGGGACAGAGCTGCCTAAAATGACATGAGGAGACTGGATGGAGGCGGCACTGGATGGAGGTGGCAGAGGGAAGCTGGAACAGAAGAGTGCCCTGGGGGTGCACTGGTGGGTGTCGGGCCAGGCACAGCTCTGGAGGATGCCGGCCACGTAAAGGGTCACTGAGAGGACAGTGTGGGCAGCCAGGGAGATCGGACAGCCAATGGCCACACTACCCAAGGCAAAGGGCTTCAAAAGTGAAGGATGAGATGAGAGGGCATGAAGTCTCAAGTGGGTCACTGGTATTCCTAGGTGGGGGCATGCTAGCGAGGGCAGAGGCCACTGAACCTGGCGCAGTCAGAGAGAGGCTGTGAGGTGGAGACTAGACAGAGGGTGTGTAGCACTTAGGGATGTCTGCGGTGTGTGACTCCTTCCAGTCACCTGACTTCAAGCTACCAATGGGATGATGGAGTGGGCGAGGGCGGGCTGTGGCCATCACTGTGCGGAATCTCCTTCCAGAGGCACATGGAGCCGCAGGGGCAGAAGCAGGAAAGCATAGCAGATAATTAGGAAGTGATGAGTTGTGAGCACAAATTACCTTAATATATACGATTATAAGTATACATGATTTCATTGTTACTAACAGCTGATGTTGACAACTGGCCTACAGAGTTTCCAAAATTAACAACTGGCTCCGTGAACCAGTAGGAACCAGCAGTAGCGTTCCAAGCATTTTGTTTAATTTTGGGGGAAGGCTTCACTGAGTTTACAGAGTAGTAAGGAGGAGCCCAACCGGATAAGGAAAACTTCACTGCACAGCGGGCCCTTCATAGCTGCATGTTCCACGTCCACAGACTTAACAAAGTGAGATAGAAAATACTTTAAAAAAATGATACCCATATGAAACATGTACAGGTTAACTGTTAGTACCCAAACGACAGAGCATAAGAACTATTTACATATCATTTACATTCTATTAGATATTATAAGTAATGACAGAAGTATATGAAATATATAGGTGGATGTGTGTCGACTAAATGCAAATATGATGCCCTTTTTTGCCCCCAGTACTGGAGATTAGACCCAGGGCCTTTGCACTAAGCTATATTCCCAGTCCTTTTCTATTTTTTTATTGTGAGACAGTCACTATATTGTCCTGTCTGGGCTCAAACATCCAATCTTCCTGTGTCAGCCTCTAGAATGCTGGGATTACAGGTGTATGCCTCCCCACCTGGTATATGCCACTTATATAAGGGACTTGAGCATCTATGGATTTAGGTACCTGTAGGGGTTCTGGAACGAATCCTGCATACGTTTGAAAGGACAACTGTGCAAGAAAGGGAAAGCCAGGTGTAGTGGCCCGTGCCTGTAGTCCTAGCCCTAGGAAGGCTGAGGCAGGAGGACTGCTTGAGCCCAGGACTTTGAGGACAGTGTGGACAACATAGACTCCATCTCAAAAAAACAAAGAACCCAACCAACCAACCAAAAAAAAAAAAAAAAAGACAACTAAACAAATAAATGAGACCTCAGGGGTGTGGTGGGTGGTGCCTGGGCTCTAAGGCCTCCAGCAGACACAGTCAGTGCATCTTGAACCCAGAGTGGGCAGGGGACAGGAGGCAGGAGTGATGTGAGTGCCACGTACTGGCAGTGCTGCAGGGAGGAAGACACGTGTGTTCTTCCCTGAGGAGGGCCCATTTCTCAGCGAAGCAGGAGTCAGAGGTGGCCCGAGTGGTCGTGGAGGGTTTGTGTCAGTGAGAGCTTTGAGGAGACATGTGAAAAGGGGAAATGCCTCTCCTGATCATGCTGCAAGTGGCTGAGGAGGGAACCCCAGAAAGTCCCGCTGTGCAGCGTTTAGGACCCTCTTTGTAGCACACCCAACCTGTACAACTGGGGGATTTTCTCTGTCAGCCATGGGAGTGGGCGAGGAGAAGGGACTGAGCCTGGTGTACAGATGTGTGGGACCTGTGGCTTAGGACCAACGCAGCAGAATGACAGGATGGAGGCATGATGAGCAACGGGTCCAGAGGACGGGAAGCAGCTACTGAGGAACACAGGGCTAGGAATAAGCAGGCTGGCCAAGGGTTGCACTCTTTGTGGTCTGTCTGCTCGGGGCAGCTTCCTTTTCTCAGTCATCAGCGTCTGTCCAGCATTAGTCCAGGGTTCCCTGGGGCCAGTGGCCCTCACAGTGCTCTGACCTGGCTCCAACTGCTCCAGACTTCCTCCTGACCTGCCAGCACACCACTGTTGTGTGTTTGCCGGGACCCCAAACTGGGCCCTGGTGTCCACTTGCTGCACCACCCGAGGGTTTTTTTCCCCCGCTCAACACACTTTCCCAGGAGGAGCTCCTTTGCACGTGAGGTGTAACTCAGTCAGAGCTCGGTGCTCCAAGGTAGGGGACTTTCCGTGGCCCTGCCTCAAGCGTTGCCCTGCAGGTGCCCGGGAGGGGATGGCCCTGTGGCCCCTAATTCTGGGCTTGGGTATGAGGACAGGCTGAAGCCTCAGGAAGGGCGGCAGGGTTGCCTCCGTTCAGCCACAGATGGATGACACGTGGCTAATATGTAATGGAGTAAGTGTCTTTCTGGACAGTGTCAGAAGTTCAGATATCTGTTTTTTAAGCCAATATGGCAGAGATCCAGAGAGCTCCTGCCGAAGGAGCCGGGAGACAGAGGAAGATTATGTGGCTGTTAGTCCTCAGTCTTTCGGTATAATGGCACATTCTGCCAAACACAAATTTCCTGAGAGCTTGTTATTCCAGGTGGCTGATTGCCAAGCCACGAGCCCTCCCGTCAGCTCAATCTGTCAGCTTCCTGCTTGAGAAGGATATGCTAATGACATGCAAATGACCCTGCCGAGTGAGGCTCTCCACTGTCATTTATCCAGTAACCACAGCTACTGCAATGTATTACTACAAAATATTAGACCCAGTTATTTATATAATGATATAATACAGGTTTGTCTATGCCACTGTTGTTTTAATCTATAATTATATAATCTTCCTCTATCCATGAAATACAGAGAAGTAATATAATTACAATGCACTGTATATCTCATTCATTATCAATATAATAGCAATTTGTACCATCAGTGCTTCATGGGGAACCAAGTGCTCTCATGTCTGTCCCCATTCCACTGACCTTCCTGTCACCCCGAATTCTCATCCTTGCCATTGTGTGGCAAAGCAGCTGACATACCCAAAGGGGCTGTGCTCCTTGGGGAGCAGTGATGTCCCTTCCCTTGCACCCTCCACTCCTCCCTGCGCGTCCAACACCCGGGGCAATCAAATCTGCATTCCGTTCCTCCAAAGACAGTTGATAGACTTTTGTGGACCAAGGATGGGGTCGGATCCCCTGGAGTCCCTGTTGTCCTGGACTGTTCCTTCATCCACTGGGCTCCCAGGGTGCCCCAGCTAGTGTTTCCCGGCTAGCAGGAAGGCTGAGCCCTGCCAGGGAACGTCAGCCTAGGCAATCCCAGGACCTTGAAGAACGTCTCCAAGGCTTGAGAGTAGCACAGCGTGTCTCTACCTCTTAGACTCTGGATTTGATCCTTGAACAAACCCTCAAATTTATCAACAAGTAGAAGTTTTCAAAATGAGTAATCAGCGTCTTAGGAGATTAAAAATAGCTGACAGAAGCAAGATGGGATGACAGATCCGGCTCAGTTTACTCCTACATAGAAAATGTCTCCGTTTTCATGTGTTTATGACTGGAGACAAGTGATGGGAAGCCGAGGCCCTGGGATGGCATGGAACGCATGTGGCCGTGCAGCAGGCCACAGTGAAGGCCCCACACCAGGGATGAGCCAGGCCCAACAGCAGTATTAATATCCTCATAATCACACAGGGAGTCCCCATTATCTTCAAATCAATATGACAATTAAATGTTGTTATCGAGCCATCTCTGGGCTCCACTTGGGGGAGTTAAAAGCCCACAGTGAACATTCAGAGCCTGTCTCACTCCGAAACCGTCACTGCTGTAACATTTGTCAAGTGTCCAATTAGCCACTGACGGAGGGGAGGGGGAATACAAATTGAGGAGTATGTGTGATTTCACAGCAAAAGATGTCATATGGGAATAGCTGATGGTACGGGCCAGGTGCAGTGATCTTAACTGTGACCTCCTGGGTTGTAATCAGGGCCAAGTCAGCTGAGCTTGTCATTCTCTGAGGGGCACTAGTTTCTCCAAAAGCAAGCCTACAGCCTTGTTCTGCCTCCTCGGGAAGATGCCCCAGGTGTCCATTCTCTACAATAGTGGTTTCCCTGGCCAGAGAAAGGGACGGAGTGTCTCCCCAGAGAAGTGTCCACCCCAGCTCCTGCCCTGGTTGAGGCTGCAGCCTTCATGAGGAAGCAGCCTCAGACTTCCAGCAGAGGGCAGACTAACACGCATGAGTCTTGGGCTCACTGGCTTATACTTTTTTCTGGCTAATTCTAGAGGGATAGCCAGACTGCCTCCACATTTGCTTAGTTCCCTGTGTTACTGCTAATTTCACAGGGTGCAGGGACCCCAGGAAATGTGTAATCCCCTGGTTGGCAGAAACAAAGAGGCCCCACACTTGGCACGGCCCCTATTTTGGCCATTGGTTCCAGCTTTGTCCCTGAATTCCAGCGAGCCTCTGGGGTGGCACTGCATCCCCTGCCTGCCGAGGCAATCTAGCCAGGCTCCTCCTGTGCTTTTCTGGGGCAGGCTTTCGGTCCTCCATCTTGTCTGAAACCCAAGTGTCTCAGAAGCCTGACACCGAGCGGTTACCCTGCCTGCCTCTGGCACACATCCAGGGGTCCTCTCCCACTGCTGTGCCACAAAAGCCTGGCAAATGGCCTTTGAATGGTCCAGTATGTAAAGCCATCAACACTGGGTGGGGGCTGTAAGACGGGATGGTATGGTTTTAGCTTTTGGTAAAAATTGAGAGCGTGCCCGCCAGGGCTGTGGCCTCCTCACCTTTCCACATGGTCCACGTTGCCTGCTACGCCAAGTCCCCCGAGAGTGTAAATCTTCCCGTCGTAGACGAGGCTATTGTGCCGACAGCGTGGGACTGTCATCCTGGAGACCAGGTTCCAGTTATCGAGCAGGGACATGTAGCACCAGACATCAGCCAGTGTCACCCCTGACTCCATCCCACCTGTGGGCATTGGGAGGCACAGAGAGCAGGCAGGGGCTGAGGAAGGGCCTGAGGGTGACAGGCCCAGCCCCAGGGTCAGAACAAGAAGGTCCCTTGGGCCTTGGCTCTCTCAGGCCTGCCATGTCAGGTCCCGGTCCCCCGCACCCCCAGTCCTCAGGGGCCTCACCTGAGAGGTAGATGTTGTCCCCGGCACTCACTACGCTGAAGAACTCGCGGTCATAGAAAGGCAGCGAGGCCAAGGGGTACCACTTGTTGTTCTGCGGGTTCCAGCAGGTGACGGCCACCAGTGAACGCTGGGTCATCCCCACCATCTGACGGCCCCCAACCAAAACGATGACCTCAGCCACACCTGCAGGAACACAGATGGGCACTCTTGGGACATGCCCTGACATCATCAGCATCTGTACCTGGCTTCTCTCTGGGGGACCACCCTGAGCCAGGATGATCCCTGGCACCTGTAGTTAGGGGTTCGAGTGTGCCCAGTAATACCTGCCGAGAGCCGGGGCCGGGTTCGGGGTGTCTGCATCTCCTGGCGGGCATGGGGCAGCATGTGGTAGCGTTTGGCCTCGTTGACCAGGTCCCGACATGCTTCTGATGACTTGATCAGCTCCTCGTTGTCCACCACATTGAGCAGGTAGCTGGGGTGGATGAAGGGAAGGCGGACCACGGCCAGGAGCTCGGCTGCATACTGCAGGGCAGAGAGACTCCAGTGAGGGACCCCTGCTTGGGAGTTGTATCAAGAAAGAAAGGTGTGGGGGCTGCCCGTCCCTGCATGATTTGGGCTTGTGCCTGGCTTGGTTGTGCAGACACTGTGCCCAGCCAGGTCTGGGCAGAGAGGTGCTGGGGTAGACAGTCCATTCATCCCACCAGAAACTCATGGCCACTTTTCACCCAGGTCTTGGATCCCTTCTGTGAACCAAGATGATGGATGAGGGACTGAAATAGGAGGGCATGGGCCTCAAAGAGTGTGAGTGGGGCAGGGGCTCAGGGATAGGCTGAAGGACCCAGAAGAGCTTCAGGAAGATGACAGCTGCCAGGCAACTGTGTAGCCTCTCCAACACCACAACTCCTTCCAGGCACTGCCGTGTCCTACCCTGGCTCCTGGACTGTCTTGTCCTGCACTAAGAGATGTCCGTGGGCTGCCTCTAATCTCCCCGGCTTGGCAAGCTGTGCTCATTATTCTACTCCTGTGTCATCCACGGAATAACTGGTGACCACTGTGGGCTAAGCTATAAGCTGTTACTGTGGGCACAGGCCAGCGAGACCTCTCGGACTTCAAGGTGTCCACAGGATAATGAGGGGGAGAGAAGCAAGAGCACAGTGCGCCAGGCTGGCATCTGATCTCGGTGTGCAAGGACTGGTGACTCTGCTAGGAGGCAGGTGGATACTCAAGGCCTGGGAGATGCGTGAGTGAGTAAAAGGGAATGATACATTTGGGAAATTACATGGGACTTTTTCTTTTCTTTTCGACACAGGGTCTCACTCTGTAGCTTAGGCTGGTCCTGAACTCACTATTGGAGCCCAGGCTGGCTTTGGGCTCATGGCAATCCTCCTGCCTCAGTCTCCTGAGTGCTTGGAGTATAGGCGTGTGCCAGCACCATGCTTGGCTTATGTGGTGCTGGGGAATTGAACTTGGGTACTTAGCACTTGGCGTAGTGCTTGCTAGGCAAGCACTTTAACCACTGAGCCATTCCTCCAGCGCCAGGGCTTTTTCTTATTGCACACAAAAGATTTCCGTTGGGCGGGGTCAATTAGCAGAAGAAATAATCTAGGCTTCTCCCAGGGAGGATCGCACAAGCTGATCTGGCTGACTTTATACCTCACTGGCCAAGGACTTGCAGCTTCTCCTGAAAGATGTGTGGGAACTAATGAAGGGCTTTAAACATGGAAATGGGACGGTCTGGTCCAATCTGCTCTTTAGAAAGCGCTCTCGGGCTACAGGCAGGAAAATGGCTTTGGAAGGAGCAAGACAGATGTTAGAGAAACCACTGAGGGTGGCCGTGATCCGGTGGCACAGGGTGAAGGTGAGGGAGAGGGCAGGGCTCCATCTAAGAGAAAGGAAGGAGACAGAAATGAGCACTGTGTGGCCAGCGACCAGGGACTGGGGAAGGACCAGGCTCTGTCTTAGAGGGAAGGACTGAAATAAGGCCTGTAAGGCATACAAGAAGGGGAACGGCTTTGGGCTTGGTGAGGGAGGCAAGTTTGGGGGCACCTTCTGGAAATGTCCAATATGAGACTGAAGGTAGAGGTCTGGAGACCTGAGGGGGCTCTGGGGACATAGGTTTGAGAGTTGTGGTGATTTGTGACAGTCACTGTTATTAGCTGCCAACCTAACTTCATTCCCCTTCCCCACCTGTCTAAGGATCCCCTTCGGGGCTCAGTGGGTTGGGGTGGGGGAGCCATGTCTGCATCTGGTACCCACCAATCCCAACACTCAGCACATCCCTCATGACCTCGTCTGTCTTCTTGTTCCTGATGAAACCGCACAGCCTAAGGCTGTGATAATAAGAACATTAGCCCCCCTCAGAGGCCTCAGTCCATTCTGGGGTCTAGCCTCCATGACTCTGCCCTTACTTCGGGGTTTCATTATTCCCACTCACTGTCCTTTGGGCTTATTCTAAGCCCCCTGAGAGCTTCCCGGAGCTGCACTAACTTCCAGACTCCTCACCTGTGAATTCCCTTCTCAGCAGGGTTTCTGGGGCATGTCTGGGCTCCCTACAATTTCGGTGCTTATCCAGGGACGCTGATGTATTTTCTTCCTCCTTTGGGCTATGGTTTCGGTTCTGTCCCTTCCAAGGTCCTGTGTTCTCTCCTGCCATGGGTACTGTTGTTTTCCATTTCCAGTGTGGTTTCCATTTCGTCCACTCAGACACTCTCCACCTCTTCAGTAGCCAAAGCAGGGCCGGGAGCTTCTCTGTGGGTCTGAGCTCCCAGGAGACCTAGGCACTCACCCTGCCCAGGCTTCCATTTCTCCTTGCAGAACTTAGTCACTGCCTGCTAGGCCTCATAGCCCCCTGGTCAGCTTGGGTCTCCCTCAAGGTGGAGGGGCAGCTCTGGGGGACCTTGTGGTGACTGATGTTCATCTCTACCACCATGACCCCTCTGCTACCTTGAGTGATGGCCCAGCCTCTCTGTCCCCTGCCTACTAGCTCCTGAGTCGTTAGATAGGCAGCCCTGCACTGGCCACCTTCCCTCATCCTTGTTGCAGAGCCTATTGTTACAGGGTCCCCCAAACCCAGAAAGAAGGGGCAGGCCAGGTGCACAGGACCTACCTGTGCACGAGACGCAGGGTCTTTCTTGATCCACTTGATGACCGTCTCATAGACCAGCTCCTCGGCCTTGGTGTTGAGGCTGTCATTGGAGACATAGGCGATGAAGTCGTCCTTGGAGATGCTGAGGATCTCCTCCTGGGCCGCAACCTCAGGAAAAATCTGCAGCGCGAAGGCCTTGGCCATGTGGTAGAGCTCGCTGCACTGCATGGCCTCGGCCATGGCCAGCACGCCCAGGCAGTTGCTGGCGGTCAGCTGCTTCTCTGGGAAGGAGGGAAAGTGAAGGACTACTGATCCCCTGGCCCTGAAAGAGCTGCTGCTTATTCCTATCACCTTTGCTGATCCCTCTCTGAGCCTGTGACCTGCCTCCCGCATCCTGAGTCCCCTCCAACCCCATCCTCTATCCTTAATCTGCTTCCCAGGCTTCCCTCTGCCCTGGCTTGTGCTGACTTTCCTGGGGCCTTGCTCTGCTCCTGCAGCTTCTGGCAGAAGAACTGAGGCTTTGAAGCAAGAACTGTACTTCTGTGCCTGTGGGGGGAGGGCTGGCCGGCCACTGAGCCTGGGCTACCTTGAGGCTTTTGGTGACTGGTGACCATGAAGACATGCCTGATGTCATGAACTCCCTCCTAAGTCACATCACGGTAGCACCCTCACAAAGCACTCATTGTCTCTCAAGGGTCCCAGCTTCCCCCAGCCTGACCCTCTGGCATCTGGGGTTAGTCGCTGCTCTGCATGGCCTTGGCCATGGCCCGCTAACTCTCCTGAGACTTAGCTAATGGCTCCTCTAGCCTAGCTGTGTGCACGTTACTGGATGTCCACCAGGGTCTGAGTCCTGCTCTGCATCATGGCTCTTGACCTTTCTAGGTCTCTCAGCGTTCCCGTTTTTCCTCACCTGAACGCTGTGTTGCCCAGTCTCTGTCTTTCTCTCTCCACACCAGGGAGAGGGAGGTAACCCTCCCTCTCCCTGCTCTCAGCCCAGCTGGACAGCACCAAGCCACAAAGGGAGATGCTCTGGCCTGCAAGCCTGGGGGAGCAGCTGACACCCAGATCCTTGTCCTCTGCAGTGGCTCTGGGAATCCAGTGGACAGCTCAGATAACTAGGTGTACCTAGGCATCTGTTCCACATCAGGCATTAGCAGTTCAAGGGGAAATAAGTATGTGGCTGCTTTGTTCGGGGTTTAGAGGCCAGGGCAGAGGGCTAAGCCCTCCCCAGAGCAGACGCTTATGTCTTCAAGCCTTTGGTCTGTATGTGGCCTGCTGGGCCACACTGACCCTCTCTCACCCGTAGTGAAGTGACGCAGAAACCCCCAGTCCATGCCTTTGCATCAGATTACTTAAATGCTCATATGAAAACAGTTTGGTGAAATCTAGTCACTTGGTGGCTTGGAGGCACACACAGCTTTCAAATCTTTGCTGGTTCAGGGTTTTTCATACACTTGCACTCTTCCCCCCAAGTGACACATGGGTCCCAGGCAAGCTCACCAAGAAAGGACACACAGACTTTGCAGAACGTGTGGAACTGGAACTTGCTGGCAGCTTCCAACAGAGTCTTGGCGTTGGCAGAGTCGATGACCAGGGAGCCGGTGTAGACGAACTCCAGCAGCAACTCCAGGACGTCGGCCTGCAGATTGGAGAGTACCAGCTCCAGCTTCTCCCGGCTGCCCAGGTTGCCATCCTGCACGGACCTAGGCACAGAGACCAGGGTGTCCTCACCTGCCACCCCTGCGGCCACTGCGCCGCATCCTCACAGGGCCAGATCTCCCTGTACACCTCGGTCATGCCCTTCGTTTTAGGACTCAGAGGACACAGCAATGACACACCTGAACCTAGTGACCTGACACGGGATCTGAAAGAGAAGAGTCTGACCAGAGGCGCCCAAAAGAACAGAAACCCTGCTTATCTACTCGGCATGTCCATGCAAAAAAAGATGCAAATCAAAAAGCATGAGCTGTGGATGGGGACGAGGACCAGGACTGACCTCAAAGGGAAACAATATGGCTCAGCCCCCTGCTGGCCTGGGCATCAGCACCAAATTGGACCAAGGTGGCCCAGCCAGCCCAGGCTGACTGTTGCAGATGGCAGATACTTTAGAAGAGGGGGCTCCTGATTGGCTGGTGTCCCAGCCAATCTACAGGCTTCCTCTTACTTGCCTGGAGGCCTAGGGCCCAAGCTACTCACAGAAGATCCCCATCCCCACTGTCTCCCCTAGTCATATTGTTTCCTTTTAGGCATGGAAAGGAAGCCCTTCATGACATTGCTTTGAAACTGAAGACAAGACAAGATAGACGACAGAATGGTTAGAGCTGGGAGGGGGAGAGGGAACAACCAAGGACTTCCGCCACAGACAGCCAGCAGCCATGACCCGGGGCCTGGCCCAGGGCGGGGCCCTCCTGCCACATGGAACACGGGGTCAGAGGTCAGAGTGGCCTGCGTGTAGAGTGTGCATCGGGCTTGTGAACTAGGGGGAGCAGGGGAGGGACACAAATATATCAGTATGTTTATATCTGGTGTCTACAGAAATACAAAACCATTGCAAAGGCTCCTAAGGCCTGGCAGCTGCACCCTAAAGCTGGACCTGGAAGGAAACAGACAAGATGAAGCAAAAACAACACCAACACAGAAGTGAGGCCAGGAGGAAGAACACTCAGAGTGTTAAGTCAGGAGGCAGACTTCTCAGAGGCCACAGCTTGGCCACGCTCACAGGACCAGCTTCCTGCACTCAGCCTGGTCCTGCCCGGGATGGTGGCTGGCAGTGACCTCTGCAGTCCACCCACTCACTTTCGAGGAGGCCAGGGGTCAAGACTCTTGTGACTAGTCCTTTGGGCACACTCGTGGCTGGTGTAGGGGTGGACCGATGGCTGGCAAGGGAGTAAGTGGACCCTCTCTCCGAGTGAGAGGCCAGCTGCTGGGTGGGTAGGCTGGTGGACAGAGCACTGGCAGGGAGCAAGGAGATCTGGGTGCCCTGCTTTGGCACTGACAGGTGGGCAGCCTGGGCGTCTCAGGCCTTGGGTCTCCTGCAAAACCAGAGGATTGAACTAGATGAGGCCTTAAATTCCAAGGAGATCAATGTGACATAGGCTGGAAAATGCCCTTGCTAAAAGACTCTTATCTATGTGACAGTACCTGCAATTCTACCACTGGAGCAATGTTCTTTCCTGCTAGGGCCTTTGTGTCCCAGATGTGACCTGGCAGAGAGTATATTATACTGCGACCCTGGTACCTGTGCTGGTGTCCAGGACCCTCCCAGGGTGCCACGCTGGGCCCTTCCTGCAGGACGGCTCACCTAAGGGGCCTTCTGCTTCCAAGCCCTAGGCAAGCCCAGGAGCCCAGAAGGCAAGGTGCAGGTGACATAGGTCTGGGCAGAGCCCCCTCTGAGCTCACACATACCCATTGATTCAGAAGTGACTTAATACACCCAGTCGTTTGCTGTCAGCAAGAATTTCCATGCATAGATGGCTTTGTTAGGTATAAAAATAGTTCATTATCTGCTCACTTAAGATCACAGAAATCCTGACTGCCCAGGACTCGGAAGCCATCTGGTCAACCTCTTGCTCCAAATCTTTGCTGCCTCTGGCTCCATTCCTAAACACAGCCCTTCTTCCTCATGACTTTCAGGTCACACTAGGTCACAGTCTAATAGGAGTGACAGCACCAAAGTGAGCTGTACGCTTTTTTTTTTTTTTTAACCACTGGCCAGCCTGGCTGTCTTCTCGTAAGTTCTTAGGTAGAGGAGCTCAACTCAGTGAAGAGGTGAGGTGGGACTCCAGGATGTACACACATCCACACGCACACATGCATGCACGCACACTCACACATACTCTGCTGAATGCCCACGACCCTGGCTGACCCCTGGCTATAATGGGTCCAGTGTGGCTGCACTGGGTGGTCCTGCCTGTCTTGCCAGAATCGGAGAAATGAAAGGGTCCTGGAGTCAGGGAGGCTTCTGCACGGCTAAGGGGTGCTGGGTTTATGAAGACTACAGGACCCAAGCGGAACTGCCTATGCTGTGAAGCTGAGGGGACCTTGGCCATAAGAGGCATGGCTATGGCTCTGCTGGCGTGCAGGCCACTGGCAGACAATGTGAAGAGAATAAACACAGACCCCCGGGGCCCAAGAACTGTCCTCTTGGTAACAGAAGAACAGATGGGAGCGAGGGAAGCTTTGTTGGTAGCCAAATTCAAGGTCTGGAGGAGACAAGACCGAGGCAGGTTTGTGCATCTAAAAGGTACTAATTAGGTCTTTATAGAAGTTTGTGTTTGACTGAAGATGCTGTCAAGACCAAGGGAAGCTAGTAGTGACTCCATCCTTGGCTACTAGACTGTCTCAGGACTGGACTTTGTATCCTTTTGGCCTCTTCCCTCTGAGCAGAGGTCCCTATGATCAGGGGTCCCTTGATGGATGGCTCACAAAGATAGAGCGATATGTTCTGTGCGTGACCATTCCTCATGAAAAGAGAATAAAATTCAAGTGCCATGTGTGCTCCAACAGGTGATTCTTGGAGCCTGAGTGTTCTGTTGGCCCTATGGGGTGAGTTGTGGAGCTCCTATCATCTTGACCCTTGGTTCATGGAAGAGTGCAGCCCCTCTCCACATGGTGCCCAAGGGTTCTGTTGGAAGACTAGGCTTTCCTGGAGTTGCCTCCTTCCCTCAGAAGAGCCCAGATTCCTGGATACAGCTCCTGCTCAGCAAGCCTGGGTCAGGAAAGACTAGTCAGTAGGACGCTGGCAACCCGCCATTCTCTGTGGACTCCTCTGAGAAAAGAGCTTCTCTGTCCAGACTTTGGATGGAGTCCCGCATCCTCCTATTATGCCTCAGTGGTCAGAGCTCACGTTTTGCACATTGAAACCGGGCACTGTCTAGAACAGTGGAAGGGACCAGGGGAGCAGTGGTGGGTGAGGGACTGGCCTGGGCAGGTAATGAGCAGGGCTCATACCCTGTTCTGCCTTTCTGATGTGACTCCCACCTGCCTCGTGTTCTGTTCTCAGTTCTGGGGCACAAATACAGGTCACCAAATCTCACTGGGTCCTGTGGACGTCTGTCAGGCCCTGCATCAGCCTTTGAGAAACTACTAAGAGTCTGGCTCCCATCACCCTGCCAGCATTCCAGAGGTGTGAATCCTACCTCCTGTTACCTGGTTTTCAAGCTACACCCATCTATTCCACCACAGGAAGGGGGAAAATGCTGCTGCCCACAAAATACCAGCATCTTTTGCATCCAGGCTGTGTCATCAAGTGACGTGGGCCCTCAGATCACTATCTACCTTAGTTTTCCCATTATGGCTGCAGAGGGAATAAGAGGTCTAGAGTCTGGTCATGGAACTTTGTGAAAATCAGCTCATTTGTCCATCCATTTTCATTCATTATGAAAAGAGAATAGAATTCAAGCACCATGTATGTAGCAACAGGCTTTGTGAGGTGAGGTTTTCAGCTGGAGGGTGGAATGCTAGGTTCAACTTTCTGTCCCTTCTGGTGCGATAGGGAACAGCTCTCCTCTACAGCTGGGCATTGTCTCTCGTGTCCTCATTTGGGGGCCTGGTAGGATGTGTTGTTGAGGACGGGGAGATGCACTGCTGCTGTCTCTAAAGAAAAACGCAGCTGCTTTCCTTTTCTGATGGGACCAGCAAGAGAGGGAGCAAACAGCACTGTGTCATTGTTCCCCGTGGTACGTGGCCATCCCAGAGAGATTCTCAGGCCCCAGATCGTTAATGGAAGGACTTTTCCTTGGACCAAAATGAAGGTCAGGTCAGATCTACATCCTACTTACCGGGGGTGAGAAGTGACTCTAGACCTAGGAGACTGCCTGCAAGGCCAGTGTGTAGGTGAGGGAGGTCAGAAGCATCACTGCCCCATGCACTGGATGATGACAAGCCTCCTTGTTCTGCAGGTTTGTACTCCTGGTCATCTCAGGGACTCAGCTGGGCCAAGAAAGGGACAGGTGAGCAGGCCTAGGGGCCAGCTTTCTGTGGAGCTTTCTGTCAGTCTCGGGTCCTCTCAAGACCTTCTCCTGAAGGATCTGGCCCTCTGACAGGAATGGAGGTAGGTAATGGCTTGAGGATGGATTCTGTCTTTTGTGGCCCATTTACAAGTGTTTCTAACATCCACGTGCACACACACACACACACACACACACACACACACACACACACACACACACAAATTGTGCATCCCTTTTCCCTGCATCCCTGTTCTTGTGGTCTGCCCTAGGGTTTCACTTTCCTGCCTCACAGACGTGGTACACAAGCCAAAACCAGGTTTTTGTTCTCTGGATTGGCAAACATTTAGCAAGAGTATGAGCTTTGGAGTCAGACTTTGGGAGTCCAGATCCACTGATGACCTAAAAGTCTCTGGCCTCAATTACCTCATCTGTAAAATGGGGACACTGAGTACTGGCTCCTTAGAGTGACAAGTCAGCCAGTGGTGCTCTTGTGGGAGAAGACAAGGGGCGACCAGGCGGGGAGCTTCCGTGGCTTCCCTGCAAAGAGCCTGGCTGGGCGGGGTCCGGGCTGGCAGCTGAGCTGACTGGGATGCTGGCGCTGAGAACAGCTCTCCAGCTCAACCTGACTACCATCTTCATGAAACACAGACATGACCGTGACACCGCAGGCTTGGGTCTGCCCTTGCCCCTCTCTGCAGCCCCCTTCTGCCCTCTGTGCTCCTCACCCTCACAACTGGCACTGCCACACACTGAGTCATTTGTGGCGCCTCCAACCCTCTGCCCTCCCAGGATCTGGCACTGTTCTTCCTCCCTGCGCTGCATCCTTCCTCTTCCCTCTTCTCCCACCTTGGACCCCCACCTCGACTGGGCATGAGGCCTGGCAGCGCAGTCTCTGAGGTGTCCCTCTGCGGGCCTCCCTGCCCTGCCTCTTTGCTCGTCTTCCCTCACTAGACTGGGGCACCGCAGTTTTGTGTGAGCCCACAGTACACCCCTGGTCCCTCCTCTTGGGACGGGAGCCCTGGACAGTTCCCCAGGGAGGGCCCACTTCTCCCTTGCAGGAATACTCTGGCCACTGTACATTGGGGCTCCAGAGTCACAGATATGAAGGGAACCAGGACTTGGTGGCAACATCAGCTGCTCTCTGCCAACTGAGAATATGAACATTCCTGTGATTTCATGTCACCTGAAAGGAAATCATCTTGCACACAGATTCTGCTTTTCTCCCTCAGAAGCTTTGGTGTGCAGTGATCACATGCGTGGTGGTGTGTACCTGGTGGCCAGGTTGAGGGAAATAAAAAGGCTCTAATCTAACACTGTAACCTTAGCCACAGAGCACCATGAGCTCAGCTCCAGCTGACTTCCTGAGTGACCCTCAGCATGCTGCCTCGGTGGGTTAGGATTCACCTATCCGGCCACGTACCAGGCACGGTGACTGGCATATGAGGCTGTCCTTGAGGTCCTATGGTGTCAGACCTGGACATCACTGGACCAACCTCCTGCTTCAGAGGTGGGAAAACCTGAGGCCTGAGAGAGATGTGGCCGGCCTGAGGTCAGAGGACAGTGGCAGATTCAGGGAGGGACAGATCCAGGTCTCCTAGCTCGCAAGGGTGCTCTCTTGTCTCCAGCAACTGCCTGCAGCATCCTTACTCTCCCATCGGGCCACTGAGGTGTGCCCTACTCTTCTCGGCTCTAGGTGGGTATCCCCACCCCCTGCTCCCGAAGGCCCCAGCTTAGGCCTAGCCCAGGAGGTCAGCGCCAGCATGGGGTAGGGCTCAGCCACTCTAGCTCACCCCTACTTCTGGGCAGTCACCTGCTTCTGTTCCTGGCTCATGCTGTCTCTGTGCTCACCCTCCTTGGCTGGAGGGCTCTTCCTCGTCTCAACCTGCCCAAGAATGCAGGGCCCTCTTCTGAGCTGTGTGGCAGAACTGGGGTTTGGGGTGAGGTCTTGGGAGTCAGTTATAGGCTCCCCTGTCTACCTCGCTAGCCCAGGGCAGAGGATTGCTCAGCATCACCTTGGCCTCTGTACTCTTCAGCCTGTCTGGAGCAAGGCCCAGGGCCCGCAAATGCTCATCTGTGACCCAGAAGCCAGACACTGGTCACTGCTGATTGCAGGATTTGCCAAGAGTGGCAGCACAAAGACCTCCCTGGCCTGAAGAAGCCACTGGAGGTGTCCTTTCACCCCAGAGTCGTGTCTCTAACCCTTGTGCTTGGACAGCGAGAGCCCAAGCACGGGGGGCAGGAGACCTGAGTTGTCTATGAGACAGGACGTCACAAAGAGCCTGCCCCTCCTGTGTGGCTGGGCGGCCCGGCTCTAGCCAAAGGACACCACGGATCGGAAAGGAGCTGCCGGCCAGTGTGCCATCCTGGAACAAAACACAGTCGCTCTGGGGTTAGTTGGCAAGTCCAAACACAGCACGGGGAAGCAAGCGGAGGTCCTGTCCTCCCACGCTGAGCACTGTCCCGGCTCAGCGTCGCCCCGGAGAGGCTGCAAGGCAAAACGAGCAGCGGCATTAATCTGCTGAGGGGTGAGAGAGGCGTGAGCGTGACCCTGGGCGGCCCTCGGCTGCTCGCCCTTGCTACGGAGCTTGGGGGCCCTGCCTTCTTTGCAAGGGTATGAAGCAGACAACTTGAAAAAAAAACAAAAACAAAAACAACATAATGAAAAAAAAAGAAAAGGATGCTCACGCACCAGTAAGACTCATCCGGGTAGAAATAGTTGGGCAGGGCCAGGGTCGGGCAGAGGGCAAGGCTGAGCAGCCCACTGTGTTTAGGACACGCCTGGGCTGCGCTCAGACAGTGCCGGTTTGGGCTCAGTGTTTGGGTTTGGGGCCATGCAGGGTGGGTGAGGCTTTGGCTACTTGTCCTTTCTCTCCTACTTGGGCTGGGGCAAAGTGGCACCTGGGGCACCTGGTGCTCCTCAGCAGGGACCATCTGGTCGATGTGCTCTTTTGCCCTTAAGTTCACCATCGACAGCAGTGACGATGGCGCTGGGGCCCCGTGCTAGCCCTGCAGGGGCAGTGTGTCATGGTCCCTTAAGATGGAATCTCTCGTCCTCCTAATCTCGGGGGCTTGTGAGCAGCTGAGAACGTGGGATGCCGGGGCAGGGAGGGCTGCTGTCTACTACTGCCGGCAGGCCCTGCTAACCAGCGTGGCTGTGTGGGGGCCGGGGCGGTGGCTGCGCTGAGCCTTGTGTGTGCAAGGGCCCTGGGAGGGAGCAGGAGAGATGGCTACTGGCTCTGTGACACGGAGTCTCGCTTCGGGAACCTGCAAGAGAGGGGAGGAGAAAAGCGACACACAAGCGTCCTACAGAGGACCAGACCCGACCACAGCTGGAAGGAAGGCAAACCTTTGAATCAGGTCCTTGAAATACAAGCTGCAGGAAGCTAGAACATTTTGGTGGACTTCAAACTCTCTGCCTTCAACAACAATTTTCAGGTCTGTAAACGCTTTCGCTCTGCGCTGCTGGTTCAATTCCTTCAACATTTCTGCAGAACAGAGAAGACAGACAGGGCCGGGTTCCCATTAAGAGTTTTTTTTTTTAAATTAAAAATTTTTTTTTCAAGAAGTAGAGAAACAGAAAATACTCGATATTGTTTCTTGGCAAGACTGGCTCAACACTGACAGTCAGGAGAAGTCACAAACATAATGTGTAAACAGGCAGCCACTGGGAGGGGCTACATGACCAAAGGAATAACGATTTTAAAGAGCAAAAACCAGAAAGCCCAAACCAAACTAAAACAAAACAAAACAAAACAAAAAAAATATGATTTAAAAATAAAAACAAAGCCAGAAATTGAAAAGTTGCGGGGAGTCATTCCCATCCTGACGATCGGAAACATGGAGGATACATTATCACAGACAACTAAACTGATCTCTACAGAGCAAGCTCTCGGGATGCCAATGGTGCCGATGTGTTGGATACGAAGTAAAGCATGGCACTGGGATGTAGGATGGGCTGGACATGGGTCAAAGGAATCAAACCACAAAACCTGCAAAAACAGCGTCCCTTCTGTTAGACACTCACAGCCATGGCGTGGGGGCGAGCTTTCTGGGAAGGGGACCCCAGGAGACGTGGGGCCAAGTGAGGGCCTGGCAAGCACCTCTTTCCCTTTCACACTTTTGGGGAGTTCTAGGGAAGCAAGCAAGCAAAGGACAGGGGCTCTTTCCATCTCCCCCATACTGTGAACCAGCCTCTGAGGACTCCCCCCTTGCCTGAGGTTCGGCACTGGGAAGCCCATCCCAGGAAGTGGCTTCTGGGGCCTTCCCACCTTCACGTGCACCTACCTTTGCCTGGAGTCCCGGCCACCGAGGCTGGCATGGGCAGAGCCAAGCCCCTGGGCTCTGCACCTGGAATGTCAGAAGCTTCTCCCAAGACCCACCCAAGGCTTAGAGGGAGGAGGGAAGAGCCTGCCAGCCACCCCACTTGGTTTATGCACATTCTTTACTTTGCAAACATCAGGCCTTCACATGACCAGTTCCCTCTGCCCCACAAGCCTGTCTCGCCTGCTTGTGCCCTGGACCTCCAGGCCAAGCCTGCCTTTAGCCGTGCTGGTATCTGAACACCAGGGGCCTGGATCCTTGGAACAGCATCAGCAGGTAGAGGGAGACAATGACCCACTGGACTGAGCTCCACTCTTCAAACCATCATCATCCCAGGCCCTCCAAGTCCATGCAGAACCCCAGCTGGCGTCCAGGAATTCCTTTGTGTGCACTCTGCTTCTGCCTGACCTGGCACTGCTGTCCCCACGGGCCAGCGTCAGCTGCCCAGTAGACTGTCTCCCGAACCCGGCCATCTTGGACATGTGCAGGTCACGGGGAGCCTCGAGCCTCTCTGAGGCTGTTTCTGCACCTGTAAACCGAGCACCGGCACTCTAGCTTTTATCAGCAGTGGGTGCTGGGTGTCCAGTGACCAAGTCCTGCTCAGGAAGGAGCAAGGGCTTTGGCCCTGGTGGCCAGGAAGGCTCTTCTCTGCAAGGACACACCGGGTATGTGCTGAGGACCAAGAAAGGAGACCGGGGGGATGGACCCTGCCCTCTGGCAGCCACAGGCAATGCTGAGTCACGGGCCCATCATTCATTAGGCTGACCTGAAACTGGTGGGGCCTCCACAGCAGAGAGAGAGAAAGAGAGAGAGGGGGGGGGTGTGCTGGGGAGCGATGGGTGGGTGTGGCTTGAACCCCGAGAGCTTTGCCATGGGAGCTGGAGCTCTATACTGGGGTGTGAAGGAGCTACAGGGGATTCCGTGCCAGGAGCAGAGAGGCTCAAGCTGAATTTCCGACCATTCGGCACAGAGGAAGGATGGGACTGAGGAGGCCGAGACCGTGGCCCCAGGGTCAGAGCAGAGGATGGGCCTGACCTCCGCTTCCTGCGTCTGCTACGTGACCACAGGAAGAGCCTCACCTTCCCCACCACTGAGGGCTAACGAGCACGCACAGCCAGCAGCTAGCCACACACCTGGCCTCATGGGGCTGATGGTGATGGCGCCCACCTGAGGAGTGGAAAGGCCTAACTGCAGCAGTAACTGGAGGACAGAGAATGCCACTTCGGCCACAGATGCCACGGGACTGGAGGCATGGGCTTCCAGGAGCAGAGGAAGGGGAGCTGAGTTTGGGGAAGGGGTGAGAGTCAACAGCTTGAGGCTCGGGCTGCCCATGAAGTTATGAGCCAGGGGTGGGTGCAGATGCCGGGGAGGAAGGACCTGGAGGGCCAGCGGCACGCAGCTACTCTCCTCTGCTTGCACACAGTGACTCCAACAGGAACTGGATTAACTCCCAGGCCATGAGCCGGACAGATGATGTCATCTCTTTGAGTGAATTTGGGGTGGTGGGAAAATTTCAAAGACCTGGATCCTGGTTCTCATTCTGGTGTTACCACTATGCGTTTATGTGACCCTGGGCAGTGGATCCGGCCTTCTGGGCCTCAGTTCCCGTAGGCACAACGGAGCAGGGCCCTGGGCTGAGGCCCGCCGTGGAGGACGGGCAGTACCCTGCATGCTTGCTGAGTTGCTCTGTGCTCACACGATCTGCACGCGGTGCCCACCGGCCTACTGTGCCCTAATGTTTTAAGGATTTTGTTTCCCTTCATGCCAAGGTCCTAGAAACGACTGTCTGAAGCCCGTGTCCCAGATGCAATGCTGGCTGCTCCAGAAATCCCGGGGCCTAGGCTGGACCGGGCTGATGCCTGGAGAGTCGCGTGTCACCATCCTACGTGTTTGTGCTTTTGGCTCCCTACCAGGCTCCCTTTCCAGAAATCTAGATTTAATAGTTGGTCAGGATTATTCACTTCCAGAAGAATTTTTCAATTTATGAAAGTGCTCACCAGGGGATTCCTTTTCACAGCAGGCCCCAGCGCATTCACAGTATTGATCAGTTGGTATATGCTTATCGCTACCTGCTGCGGTAGGCTGGGAGGGTGAGCTCTGTAGGCCGCGCTTGTTGGAAGGGAGTGGGCCCCAGATCCACAGAAAGAAGCCAGGGCCGGCTGGATCGTGCACCAGCTGACCTCCTTTCAACCGCTTCTTGGCAAAGGACAACACACAAGCTCCAAGGAGTATTCTGGAGAAGCCTTCCACCAAGCAGAACCCCGTGTGGGGAGAGTTACGGGCCTCTGGGCAGAGCTTCACCCTGGGCTGGTCCTTTAGAGTGAGCTCCCTGAAGGCCCCTGTGACCTCCAGAAATCAGCTGCTCCGTGCTTTTTGGGTGGGACAGGGTGGGGTGGAAGAATGAGACCCTCTGGCCCTTCCTAGGCACAGCCTCAGGCTGAGGTAAGAGAGCAGTTGGCTAGCCTTGGCCTGCCTGAGGGGCCACAGCCTTAACCTCAGGACGCTCCCTGCTCACTGACATCAGGGAATGTTTTCTGGTCCCTTTGACCTGCACCTCATGCCTGTAGGACCCCATGCCCTGGCCTCACCCACAGAAGTGACTGCCCTGTATGGGGAGCTCCCCAGTTGCTGGGACCATGCGGCAGCAAGCGCCCGATTGAGCTGTCACCCTCCTCTTTGACCAGTCGCAGCTAGTGGCTCAGGGTGCATCTCTGGCCATCAACCCCCGTACACCTGAGCCCTCAGGGCTGAGCATGGGCAGCAAGGTCTCTACGAGGCCCACAGCCCAGCTCCTCTCCCACATCCACAGGGCTCCTTGTTCTCCAGCCAAGCTTCTTATGCCACAGGCTGGTCCTTCCCCCACATCTCGTTCTCTCTGAAGGACGTTTCTTCCTCCCTTCCTCAACTGGCTAATCACAATGTGCCTGTCCTTCAGTGCCCGTTCAGGCGCTATTTTGTCCCAGGCCTCCTGGCCCCTTTCTCTCTCCCTCCCACAGCCCCTGCCCTCTGCTTCTCCACATGCTCTCACAGCGTCTCATGCCATCTTTATAGCACACTAGGTGTTGTCATTATTTATTTACACGCCTGCCTCTTGCACTAGACGGCGTATTATTTATAAGTTTATCTGTAGCACTCAGCTCGGGGTCTGGCAAATACACAGCCCATGTAGCAGACTGCAAAAATTCTCTGTATTCCCTCCCATCGAGAGCTGCAGGTCTTTGCCCACCTTAGCTGGCCTCATAATGTGCTCCGGTCCATAGGACACGGTGGAAAGGCACCTCCACCGGAAGCTGTGCTGACTGTAGCCCACTGTCTGGAGACCCTGGTCATCACCACCATGTGCACGAGCTGGGGCCAGCCTGTTGGAGGATGAGTGACCATGTGGAGCAGAGAAGGGTCACAGACGCGCCAGAGACAAGCCAGCCCTTGCCTGCGTCAGCCCAGTTTGACCCTGAGCAGCTGAGCTCAGCCCAAACTGCCCAACTGAAATCACAATCTGAATACGTGGTCATTTTTATAAGCCACACAGTCATGGAATTTTAAAAAGAGATATGAAAAGGAGAAATAAGTAATGGCTTGGAGAACTTTTCCGGTGTCAGTCTCTCCTATGCTAGTTAGGTATAAGACTATATGTGTTTTGTTTTGTTCTGTTTTTTGAGACTGAGTCTTGCTCTGTAGTCTAGGATGGTCCTGAACTCACTATGTAGCCCAGGCTGGCCTCCAACTCATGAGACTATATATTTTTAAAATTATGGTCATATGCACCATTTTAATTATCTTTCAGCGTGTAGTACCGTGGGGTTAAGTTCATTCGCTGATGTGCAACCAATCCCTGGAATTCTATTCATCTTTTTTTTCCATTTTATTAATATGTATATATTATGTATCTCATGTATTTGAATGTCATAGACTGCCTATGGAACCATGTGCTGTTGGGAGATTGAGGCCTAGTCTGGAGGGGTGGATTACAGGCATGTAGTAGGGGCTTACCACACCTTCCACACCTGGATCCTGGAGGGGTGATCACTGGGATGAGACCTGGAAGGACATATAAGCTGCTTCCTGCCTTCCTTGGAGGACTAGTCTCAACTTGCCTTGACTGGGCTTCCTGTTTGTGATATCGTGAGAAGCTGCCTCCACCTCTGCCTCTGCCATGTACTTCCATTGCTGCCGGCCGCCCTTAAATGGACTGTGACCGTCTGAAACTGTGAGCTAAAATAAACCTTTCCTCCCCTAAATTTGTGGATGTCGGGTATTGAGTCACAGCAACAGAAAAGTAACTGAGACAGTATATATACGATACATAATGTTTACACTGAACTTGAGTATTTTGTGCACATATACGTTACGTCAAAACTACAAACCCTTCCCTTCTCCATCTACTCATCTTTCTAAGCCGAAACTCTGTACTATTGAGGAAACAAAAACTCCCCTCCTGTCCCTGGCCACCACTTTACTTGCTGTCTCTGTGAGCTTGACTACCCTGGTTCCCACCTGTAAGGGAAATCACACAGTGTTTGTCCTTTTGTGACTGGTTTCTTTTACCCAGCACTGTAGCATGTGTCAGAATTTTCTTCTTTGTTAAGCCTGACTATGCTTTCTCATGTGTAGATACCACATTCCCATTCACCCAGGAATGAACACTGCCTCCTCCTCGCTTCTGTGAATAATGCTGCTCTGAGGCTAATTCTAGAGATGCCCTCAGTCACGGGCATCCCTAGCCACCCTGTCGTCCAACTCCCTTACAAGTGGTTGGTGGGAATTGGCTCTGTAGACCCTCCCGGAAGCCTCGTTTAGAGGAAAGTAAGGCCGCAGACAGAACCGAGACCAGAGATGAAGTTGCAGCCAAACTTCTGCATATTTTTCACCGAATGACACAAGTTATTTGTCAGAGACGAATGGGCTCGCTCCAGCTGGACTGGAAGGGCTGTCTGAGGTGGTAATAAAGAGGAAGAGGTGTCAAATATTAAAAGGCAAAGAATTCCAGTGGCTTTGCCGCTGAGAAGTCCATTAAATCAGAGCCCTGAGAAAGGGTGTGCGACCAAACGATTTTTTTTCAGAGCTCAAGTAGGAACCCAGCCAGGTGATAAATGTTCCTGGTCCCATTGGTATTTATGACACATATTTGATAAAGGACCTGAAAAAATTATAAACTCAGAGCAGTTGGGAAATATACTGAGAAAGCCCAGCAAAGACGGTGTCACAAAGGCAGAGAGGGTAATTCATCCAGAAGCAGGGGAGCCAGACATGCACTGACACCCTGGGAACAAATGGGACTTTGAGTAAACACAGCTTTCTGCAGGGGGTGCTGGGAGTGGAGGCCAGCCTCCCTAGCCGACTGCTGCTTGCCTGCCTCTCTCCCTCCCTGACTCCCTGTCAGGTACGCATTTCTTCCCCAAGGTCTTTCCCAAAGAAGAGTTAGCCCGCGCTGGACCTTGAGGGCCACATGGGCTCGTTTCTAGCTAAGACAGAATCAAACCATCAGGGGACCCCACACCCACCCTGAGTGCTGGGAAAGTTACAAAAGCTCTAGCCCAATCCCACTGCTAGCTGAATGACTCTAAAGAACCCAGGTAGGCAAAATTTCCCAGGGAAGGTGTCAGCAAGGGGACCATGAAACACAGACTTCCTGCCAGCCTTCCGGCTCTGGTGAGG
>PVKB01003471.1:0-159034 GCA_004027205.1 Ctenodactylus gundi | reverse complement strand
TTTTTGAAACTTTCATAAAATAATTTACATTTCATGGAAATACTCCCTTATCCTTCTCTGGATTTGTGCTCTTGTCCCTTAAGTCTAAGGACTGACTGGAGGTAGACCATAATCCCCCTGTGACCTTGAGGAAGGGCCCTTTTTTCCATGGGGCTCACTGAGTCAAGGAACGTCTTCATCCCTTACCTCCAAACTCCTCCCCGTGGGCTCCCGGAGCCTCTGTCACCTGTTCCTGCCTCTGCACAGCATCATCTTCCCCTCATGCCCCTACTCTAATCTCACGTCCAGTATGTCCTATCTCTTTGCTTTGGTTTTCTCTTTCTGTCCCTATACTTGTTTCTAAGATTCCCAGCTAACTCTTAAGCTGCAGCTTATATTCCATTTTCCAAGGGAGTCCCCAGCCCCTGGGCCACAGTGGGTACTGGCTTGTGGCCCATTAGAAACCAGAACAGCGCCACATAGCGAGCAGAGGCTACTTCCCTTTGCTCTCCTAATACCACCTGAGCTCCCTCTCCTGCCAGGGCGTCCCCTGATTCTGCATTATGGTGAGTTGTATAATTATTTCATTATATTCTGTAACGTAACAATAATAGAAATAAAGTATGCAATAAATATAATGAGCTTGAATCATCCCCAAACCATCCCTCCCCTGTTTCCACCCCAGCCTATAGATAAAAACTTTCACAAAACCAGTCCCTGGTGCCAAGATGGTGGGGGGTGCTGCTCCCCAGTCAGATGTAATTTTTCCTTTTCTTGTCCCCTGAGACTTTGTAGGCGCCTCAACAGCAGAGGAGAACCCAGGTTGCTTCATTTCAGAGGAACTGTCTGTCTGTACCTCTTCTAGGCTGTGATCTCCTGGAGAGCTTTTGTCTCTGTCCCCTGGAGCACCTGGCATCATGATTTGCAAACATACCTCTCTGATTGGAATCCAAGATGAGTTACAGACCACATGCAGATGTGTGCCAGGTGGCAGAAGCAACTGATCTAACTGAGCTATTTTAAATATCGTAGTTGTGTGGAATCAGATGGACAGAATGCAAAAGTCAGGCGACACCAGTGTGCTATTATAATACCAATGATGATAACTCTACAATTTGAAGGACCATTTATATTTGCTAAAGTACTGTCACATTTATTATTTAGAACCTCCTTTGGAAAGACTGGATTATTTTGTTTGGCTTCAATAGCTGTGTAGACCCCTAAATGGCCTTTGTGGGATGAAGTGGTCACCTCACAGCCACTGAGCACAGGTAAAGCCTAGAGCCCTCTAGGGGACTCTGTGGAACAGATGCCATCATAGTAAGCGCCAGGGAGAAGCAGTCCTCTTAATCCAGGGTTCTAGCTGCCTAGGTGCTGAGAACTGCACAAACACAAGCCAATAATCAGGAGTTTGTTGACAGACGGCTCCAGTAGGAGTCAAAGGAAATGGCCTTTTGTCTGGGAAGGAGTGAGGAAGGGCAGGGCAGAGTGTCAGGTTCCTAACACCAGCTGAAGAACCTGGCTAGAAGGTGGCCACTCCAGACCGTGGGGAGGGCAACACTCTGGCTAAGCCGGGAGGCCATGGAGCAAACCCGAGTCTGCCATTAGAGGAAGTGCCTACAGGCTATGCCAATGTTAGCCACAGTTTGTCTTTCCTGCCTCCAATAAGGACGTTTTCAGGTGGCTCCTTTCTCTGCTCAGAGAAGGGACACCAAGAGGATGCTACTCCTAACTGGAAGGATAAAAATGCCATGACAGGTTCTGGAGAAGGCTAGGGCGTGGAAGAGCTGGGCGAGGAATGGGCCAGTGGTGTGACTGGATCAACAGGAGCTAGTGACATCAGTGTCAAGTCAAATACATACGAGGCAGCCCACTGTTATGAACCAATCACTGTGGCCAGGGTGCCATCACGGGGCTTGCCCTGTCTCAGGCTGAGGCTAGGAAGACCAGTTCAGTTTCTTCCATCTAGAAGCCCACAGTCTCCCAGGGAGGCAGATGCTGCTATGGACATGGGCCAGTCGGGCTGCTCAGTAGTCAGAGCTCCCTTCCTGTGGGGAAGAACCCAAGGAGAGAGGAACTGGGCTCCCGTCTGTAAGGACAGAGGGAGATGATTCCCTGGTAGCTATGACCACGAATCTGGGCTTAGCCAGTGGGGTGCTTGTGGAAGGAGAGCGAGGCCACAGGGACTGCGACAGCCATGGGGAACTTGCAGGGCTTGGGCACCTCAGCAGACTGGACCACTGGAGGATCCTAGGAGGAGGAGTGTCTGTGGTTTCTTTGGCTGTGCTGCCCGCATTCCTGCCCTAGTTCCCAGCCTGGCTCCCAGCCTCCAATCAATACCTTCACTGCTTGTCTCTGCAGAGCTGGATGCTCTGGCTGGCATCCTGCACCCCCGACTGCTGCAGACAAACAAATGCAACAGGCAGGCGATAAATGCAGCTTGGGACATGAAGCACAGGTGTGCACACGGATGAGGGATGGCTCATGGAGGATGGGACACTAGCGTGGTGTTGGGAGGCAAGGGAGACTCATCCGAGGTGGACAGAAGGAAAATTCTTAGTGTCCTGCAGGTGCAAAGGCTCAGGGCCACACACTAGCACGTGCCAGGGGCAGGAGCCACTGAGTAAGGCTGGAGTAAGTGATAAGGGAGGGCAGGAAGAGGGGCTGATGTGCCGGCCAGGTACCCATGAACATCTGGATGAGCTATGTTAAGAGCCTATAGATCTCAAGCTTGGGGAGGGAATTAAGAAAATCACCCAGGTGACTTGGGGCCATGATGGGAGGAGGACTGGAGAGTGAATGTTTGGAGAGGGCGAGGCTCTACCAGGAAAGGCTGTAGAGGCAGTCAGCCATCTTAAGACTTGAGGTGGAAGAAAGGGCTTTGAGCTCTTTGGGAGAACTGGAGACACAGACTTCTAGATTCTGGGTCCCCGAGGAGGAGACCCTGGGCACTGCCTCTAGCTTTGGCACCCCAGTGTCACTATCTCCAGCCTGAACCTAGGACGCGGAGCTCAGAACCACACTGGCCATCTGCTCCTCTGTACCATCTCTGGATGTGATTCCCAGGTGGGTGGCCCATCCTTGCAATCAGGGACCCCTACAATGAGGAGTCAGAGGCCTGCCATGCTTCATTTTCCTATTTTACCATCAGTTTGGGGGAAGACATCAGATTTCTAGATGCCGATGAGAATCTGTAGCTAGCCTCTATTGGAAAATTTGAATAAAAATGTGTTGTGAATGAGGTCAAATCCCATACACCTCTGGATAGGTATAAACTGCAGACATCTTTGCCGAAGCCCAGTGGGATTCCCGTGGGATTCCCTAAACTCTAGCACAGCCCAGTGCTCCCTGGGAAGATGGGTCCCAGGTGCAGAGCTTGAGAACGTGCTGCTATGAGTATCCGATTTCTCCATCTAGGTGCAGTGGCCAGCGGGAGGTACTGGGCAGTAGAGCCCCACAGGCAGCTGTGGATCCCCAGAGTGGCGGAACTTTTCACTTGCTGCGAGGCCAGCCCTTGTCCTCTTTCCATGCTGAGGACCCTCTGCGCTATCTTGCGTGCACCCAGGATGCTGGAGGGACAGATGTGACAGCTGTGTGTGTACGGGAAGGGGCAAGCGGGGCATCCGGGGCTTCTGCATCCAGGACAGAAGAATGGCAAGGGCTGCACAAGAAAATGGCGTTCTCACATAAGGGACAAGAAGACCCCGGGCGCAGGCCAGCCGCAACTCCTGAATTTTCATGTGATGTCCCACAAAACTTTGCTTTGTTCCATTCTTCCTGGGGTTGTAATACCTCAAAAATCTGGCCAGTTAGGTTGGCGACGTCAATCACCCATCCAAGTGACAGAACAGATATCACGACAGGTCAGGGAGGGGTGGGAACAGTCCCGGGAAGGAGGATAGGTAGGAGAAGGGAAAAGCCACAGGTCTTCTCCACTTGCCTTAGTAAAAGCCATTATTTCCTAAGAATTCTGACAGCCACAGTCCCAGAAAATAAATCAATAGTTTTAAAGGATTTGCAAGAATTAGTGAACTGGAGCTAAGAGTACAATCGGCCCAAGTAAAGAGGGAAATGAAACAGAAACGTCAGGTGCCAGGGGCTAATGGCACCTTGGAACACTTCAAATCCCCTCAAGGGAGAAATCATAGCCCAGAGGATGTGGGGTTAGGAGGAGGGGAAGGAGGCGAGTGTGGATCGGTGTGTGCACAGGTGGGGGGAGGGGACTCCCTGCCTGCGTTGTGGCCTCCAGTCTCCCAAGAGGAGTACCCGTTCCTGGTTCTCCAGCTTTACATGTGCCTCCTGTCCGTCCTGGCTGGCCCAGCCAGGTCAGGGCACTGAAGTTGCCTATTGTCACTTAGGGAAGTTGTTTTAGGTTTTCATACAAGCAATCTTCACAATCATTGTGGAAAATTAGAGAATCCTTGGAAACACACACACACACACACACACACACACACACACACACACACACGTGTCCTCTGCCTGCTGCTCGGGTCCTGGTTGCAGGCTGTACATGAAGTGGGAGGCCAGGGTGCCTTTGAGGCAGCCCGTACGGCCCAGGGGAGATGTTGGCTGCTAGGGGAAGCCAGTCCTTGTCCTGCAGGGGTGGGCCACTCACCCTGTGTGCTGTGTGCCAGGCATGGTGCCCAGCACTTCACCCTGTCCACTAATCCAGCCAGCGTAGTCCCTGGTGTGCCCCAAGGTGGGTCTGGGGAGGGCCAACATATGGGCTTTTCTGATGATCTCCATTTCTCCCTCCTGCCCCTAGTCCCAGGCACAGATATCACACACTGGGGTAAGTGACAAGGGACTGGCCTCTGGATAGGTATAAACTTCAGACGTCTGTGCCTAAGCCCAGTGGGATTCCAGTGCGCCAGTCCCCTCTTCCTCAGTATGTGATCTTTGCCTGCCTATATATGTTTTGGCTTCTGAGCAAGACCTAGGGAGTTGAAGTGTTGCCTTTCATAGCCTGTATTCTCGGAGCCAAGGTACAGCCTCTGGCGTGCTCCACCTGTGTGAGTCTGACATTGGAGACCCCAGGTACGGGCAGGAGGCCTGCCTAAGCATACGGGCCTGGGCTCCTTGGCCTTCTGGACTGATTTCCCTGAGACAGGACCTTTCCCATTGCCCCTGTTGTTTCCGCTGGGCTTCTGGATGTAATCACACTCCCTCTGACCCGGTCACTTCCCCGCAGGTATTTAGCTTGACAGTCTGTTTTCTCTGGGACGCTGAACCGAGCAGGCTTGGTAATAACTTCACAGTCTTGCCCTTACCCACCAGCTGCTGTTCCGTGCTCGTGGGGCCAGGCCGGGACACCTAGTTGAGATCCTGATTCTGGGGGCCTTTGCTTGGCACAGACTGGGCACATAGGGCAGCAGTTTCACTGAGCACTGGCCACTGCACTTGAGGTTGGTTATGGGTGGGCATGGCGGGCACATAACGAAGGGGGCACCGCCCCTTACTGGGTCACAAACGCTGAGTCCCACTTTACTGAGGCAGCCTGTCCTTCAGAACTCACCCCACAGTGATGGAGCACCATTGCATGCCGGGTGCGTGCAAGCGGGAAGGAAATGCAAGTGGCTCCCTGGCACAGGTCTTTGCCCTTGGAGTGTTTTCTTGGCACAGTGGACAGGTACGCATGCATAAGGACATGGTTACTGTGCAGGAAAATGAGGGCATGGAGCCTTACAGGAACATGGAGCCCAGGCTGCTTTCCCATGGCTGTTAGCCCTTTCTGGAATCCTCTGACCCAGCTCTCTCAGAAAACACCTACCCATTATGCAAGATCATGGTCAGTGCCACCCTCTACCCCACCACCTTGCCAAGTCCATTACTTATCTTCATGTTGGGGATTGCTCGAGGGTAGGGAGTCCCCAACACTGAGACTAGGCAAGGACAGGGAAGCATTCTCTGAGTGAGAAACTGATCTTGACCAAAAGGAAATGAGCACAAACTCTTTATGGCCTTGAGACATTACAGTTACAACAGGATTTCCTGATCCTCTGGGTTTGAAGACCCTTTTACCACACAGAATCTGATAGAGGGTCCTCCTGGACTCTAGCCACAGCCCTCACTCAGGCCCAGGGAAAGAAGAGACCCTGAGTGGCCTGAACTGGGAGTGGTCCCTGCCACCACTGGGCCCGGGTCCTCCTGCCTCACTTGACCCAGGGGGTGAATGAATCGTGGTGTTCACCTTGTGCTGAAGCTCCTTTTTGGAACAGAGGCTTCTCCCAGCCTAGCTGGAGCTTTTATAACACTACTGTGGTAGCCCACACTGGCTCTTTCTTGGGATGTGCACTGCCTATGGTGGGTGAATGTGAGGGAACCGGACCGAGGAAGGCCACGTGGGGCTTTGCTGGAGTGGCAGTGGGATGAAGCATGCCTGGCTGAGGGAGTCCCACCCAAGCAATGGGGCAGGGTGGGCAGGATACTTCCTCCGGCACAGCCACCTGAGGGCTTGGGAGGGTCTGCAAATCAGGTGACTAGAGCTGCCTGAGCCGCCAGGAGTCACCCCAATGGTTCCAGCAAAGGTGGATCTGGATGAATGAATTCACCTGCCTTAGCTGCCAGCAGAAGCTGCCTCCTTAGCTCATCTGCTTCCCTCTGCCTCGTGAAGTTTCTGAAACCAACTTTGGTAGGCCAGGTGACTGTGCCTGCCTCCCATTAGCAAGATCTGCAGTCTTGGCCCTGAATAGCACCTGCCCTGAGCAGCCCCCTACGATGGGTGCACCTGCTCGGCAGAGGAGACTGGAGCTCTCTGCTTCCCTAGTGGGCACCAGGTGGGGGAGGGATGAACACTGGTCACTACTGAAAAAGCTCCCCAAAGCAAAGCCTGCATCTGACCGGCCTCTGCTCCAGGGCCTGGCACAGCACAGGCCTTGAACAGGTTCAGGTAAAGTTTGAATGAGTGATCCGAAAAAGAGAAGTAGCCGATGGATCGGAGCAGGTGTCTTGTAACGGAAGGCACTGATATGGGTCTTGAACGGCAAGGATTTGAGCTGTCAGCCATGGAGCAAGGGTTCTCCTCAAGCACAGACAGAGGAAGGAAAGTACAGGGTTTGGGAAAGCTGGGTGCATGACCGACAGGTGAAGACATCAAACAGCATGACGCAATGTGGGGAGTCCAAAATCGCATTGAGATATTTTAGGCATTTCTAGAAATCCAACATCCCTCTTCCTCCAAGCACCGTCTCCCAGAGATAAAGATTAAGGCTGTGAGGCCAGGGCTTAGCTCTCTCTTGGCCTGGAGATGGGGCACGGGACGGCAGCACAGGTCTTAATCCAGAATACTCAGTCTCTCAATTGTAAGCACACACTTTCCACACACATGGGCAGCGGTGAAACCCTCAGCTTGGCAGTGACCTCCAAGGAAAAGGGACTCGGACATGTCCCTCAGCACAGTAGACCCTGGTTCAGCCCGGCGCATGCATTAGCTCCTGAGTTCATGGTCTCAGGAGCCAAGGGGAGGCCCTGGCTAAGGCCAGGACAGCTGGGTGGCAGGGCCAGGAAGAGCATCTGGGTCTCTGGATCTTCAGGTCTGCACAAAATGACACCACGGAAGGGCAGGGCTCCAGTCTACTGAGGGCTCGCCGTGAGCTCCCACTGCTCTGGTGCTGGGCCCCTCTCACTTGTACACTTTCAAATGCCTTACACATGTGACGGCTCAGAGAGGTAAGGGCAGGTGCTCAGGAGCACGGGCTGGAGGCTGGGGCTGTCCTATCTGAAGCCTTCCTTCTCAACCTTGGCCTCTACTTTGGATTCACTTGGACGCTTTTCAAATCTAATGGTGCCCAGGCTGTACCCCCGAGTTTCTGATTCAATAGTATGGGGAGTGGAACCTAGGTGGCCAGAACTCTACAAGAACCACAGAAGATTTCAATGTGTGGCGAAGTTTGAGAACCTCTGTTCTCATGTCCCTGTCCTGCTATTGTTTTTGCCTTTTTGTTCTAACTCCTTCAGTGATCTGTGCTCAGAGTGCAAAGACAATTTACTGAGAAATATAAAATAAAATTAAAGAACAACAGCTCCAAGATCCAGAATTTATGCAAATGAATGCAAATAAATACACACTTTCATACATATGTTTATGCAAATATTCTTGTGGTCCTTGCAAATCACTCACTTGCCTGCAAGCAACCACCTACAATTTCTTGGTGAGAACCCCAGGCAGGGTGCCTGGGTTAATGACAGGTGGTATCATGACCTCTCAGAAACATGTCAATTAGGCAGCACATCCCAGAAGTCCTCAGGGACCCTCAATGAGCTCAGCTCTGCCCACTGTGGTCCCTCCCCCACATACTCAGGCCTCACACCTCATTCAAGGCCATGAGCTAGGGAAAGATTAGGGCCACCAGGTGGTGGGCAGAGAGGGCACCGCAAGTGCAGGTGCCCAAGAGCTGCTGTGGGGAAAGCTCTGATCACCGAGGACTGGTTGCTTTCACACATGGTCTGTTCCCACTACGGCATGCAGTTTGGCAACAGTACACAGTATTTCCCCAGTCTGGGTGGACGGGCATGTAGCCGGACACTCATCCTACTCAGACAGCATGCACCACATGGGTTGTCTGCCCAATCCCACTCTACAGCTCATTCACCTAATCAGGAAACCCTATAGACTTCGGAGAAGTTGGCCGCTCAAGACTGGACACTGGGGGCTCCACAATATTTCCTCCACAGATGCTGCTGGGTGTGCTGGGCCTTGTTGAGCAGTGATAACTCTGTAAGGACATCCTTGCTTTGTTTCCCCCGAGTTGAGTAGGTTCCCCATCCTGCTGGTCCTGGCCCTGCTCCCTGAGAGCAGTTGCTCCGTTTCTGATGGCTCCTCCTGCTACCCACCCAGTCCTTCTTGAGACTGGCACACTCTGGCAAATTCCCCAGTTACTGCCTGGGGAGAGGGAGCTTATCCAGGAGGGCAGGTCGGAAGTGACCCTGAAGATCCACCTGAGAACTGCACCTTGGCTTCGGCCACCTGAGAACTGCGCCTTGGCTTCGGCAGATCCTATAGCTCAGCCCCAGGGAAGTCACATGCAATTTCTTGTTTCTCTAGTGGCTGCATCTGTGAGGTAGATGCCATGACCTTTGGGAAGTTTTAAGGTGCTAAAATACGAGCTCCAGGAGGAGAGGGGTCTGGTTTTTCATACAGCAGGTGCTCTATACATTTCTGTTAGCCAATGGAAAAAAGAGTGAGCATTTCCTCCACATCACTCATGCCTGGCTCTCTTCCCCAGCTGTCCGGGAACCTCGTGTATGAACTGGGCTGAGACATGGCCTGTCCCAGGTATGGCATTCAGTTCAGCAAGAGTACGCAGCATCTCCCTAGACCTGTTGCACCATCCACACCAAGTAAGGGCAAATTCACCTGGGCACTGTTCTCACTTTTGTTGTTGGTGATGGTGGTGGGGAGGGGCCAGACTGCTCTCAATCCTTTCAGGTCACAATGGAAACTCTGGGACTAATGTCTCAGTTGGGTACCAGAAGTCAGATCAGGCATGAGACTGACCAAGCAAAGACCTGCTACAACAAAAACCTCTGGGGCCCTGGTGCCAACCACCCATCTAAGCCCTAACACACCCTGGGCTTCCAGGCCAGTGGGGACAAAGAAGTCCACCAGTTTGTGTTGGGAGACGGAGCTTGGCCTTGTTGCCCTGATGGGGCGTTCTTAGTTTCTGCTGGCCTACGTTTCCAGGAGGAAAAGGATCTTTCACACCCTGGAAATTCCCCAGCAGGACTAGCCGGTTCTTTGTCTGTGACTAGTCACTCAAGAATTGACACTCAAGCCCCAGCAAGAGGCCCAGGCCTCAGAGAGCACTATCTCCCTGCTGTCCACTTCTCTCCTGTCAGACTAAATCCACTTTCAGGGGGAAATTTTATTCTTTAATTGCTTCAGACTGACATTTGACCTCTTCAGCTTTTCTGGGCTGTCTGGGAGATTCCCTGTGTTCCCGTCACTCAGCTTCTGTGCGATAAGGGACATCCCAGTCACTCAGCTGCTGTGTTAAAAGGGACAAAGAAGATAAAGGCACCTCCCTTGGAGAAGGAGGGCGCTCAGACCCAAAAGCTCCAGGCGGGTTGGCTGGGGACCCTCCCAGTGGGTCTGGGGTCTGTTTGATGGCAGGCTGTTGTCTTGAGGGGCCAGCCATGGCCACAGGAAGGCCAGCCATGGGCATGCTGAGTGCTCTCCTCCCCAGTGTAGAAAATGGCTTGGAAAGGTGACGGATGCCGACCTTCCTGTGGTTGACAGTATTCACTAAGGTGACCGCAACCCAACATAAGACTATCAGGGAACACCCACCTTAGTTCTTTGCTATGAAATCGTATTTCTCAAGAGCTGTGCACCCGGAGTGGGACACCTAGTTTCTAGACCTAGGATCCCATTCCCGTCCAAAGCCCAGGACCTAGAAACCACAGTAAGCTCAGAATGTGCACCTGGGGCTCGAGCTTAAATTCGGAGCACCAGTCTCCAACCACAGCCCAGTGTTTGACACAGCCCAGCCCAGAAAATGAAAAACCGAGCTCAGAAAGCGGACGCAAGCCCGAGATCCTCTCAGCCTTAGTGCGCTTTGCTAAGTTCCCTTCGCTGCTTCAATTCTGACTGGCACCTGACAGTGTGCGGAGTATTAATTATGGTCAGAGCTTTTCAACACGCAATAAAAAGCCTTTTAAAACGTTCCGATGGGAGGTGATTAACTCTATTAAGTGGCATTATGGATCTTCCTATCTGTTGCTTTCATAAACATAGTTGTAGGCAGCGTGTTTTATTACGGGCATAAAAATGTCCCACATTACAATGCATAAGCACATATTGACGTTATATTTCTTTACAGGGCTACCGCCCCATCCCCAACCACTCCGTAAAGAAACTACACGTCTTAATAATTTATGCTCCCAAGTTTTAACCAGGATTATCAATGGCAGCTTTTGAGCTTTCTCTTTCGGCAACACAATAGATCATAGTAAAAATGCACCGACAAGCGATGTGTCCGTTTGATTTTTTCCACCTGAATCAGCAGCCCGAATTCCAGACACAGCAGTTTAGGGCAAGCCACACGCTGAAGAATTTAAGTCTAAGCATTTAATCTGTTCTTTCCATAAATTTCTGCTGCTTGTGCTTTATAATGATTCTACCAGAGGAAGTTTATTTATATCGCAGATTCCCAGCATCAGCACATTGAGAACACAACGGCAATCGCTCAGTCAATAGCTTACAGCCATGTATAATATCACTCCGGAAATCAAAAGCCCATTTGAAGAAAAGAAGGCTCAGATTAAAGTCACTTCAAGACATCAATAACTAGGAACTGGCTGAAGAGAAGTTATAAATACCCGGCGTGCGCATATGCAAATAGGCGTTCACAGACGCGCCACCTCCGCGCGCGGGAACCTCCCGCAGGGACCTGGGTCCCACGTGACGGCGGCGCCGCGGGGCGGGGCCTGGCCGCGACGTCACCGGGCGGGGCTTCCGCGCTCCCAGGGGAGCGCCCTGCGCCTGCGCAGCCGCCAGCCCCGCCCCCGATGGCCCCAGACGGCACGGGCCTGAAGCAGGATCCCTGCCGTGGAAGCCCTCCAAGCACAAAAAGCCGTCTTAGTGAGGACCGCGGCATTTTTCAGCCACCCGTCCCGATTTCACAGCGTTCCTCTATGCCCCGCCGCCGCTACGGGCTTGTCCTCAGCGGGGCCCTGGGGTGGGTGGCCACTGTCACGCTAAAAGCCGGCCTCCAGGTGCAGACCTCTGCCTGCCATTCCCTGCGAGGCGCTCTGATACAGCCATCTCCTTTAATCCTCAGAGCAACTCTGGGAGGGGCTGTCCCCATTGTACAGATGAGAAAAATGAGTTTCAGAGAGGGTGACTTGTCCTAGGCTACACAACTGGAGAGAGGCAGAGCAGAGCAAGCACCTGTTTGGCTCGAAACCCCACTTTTAAAGTTTTACACCGCTGCATTTCGCCGCTTTCTGCTTACTTCGGGGAGGGCAGTCCCAGGGATCCTTAGGGGGTCTCTTGGAAAAATAGGCCCAGTATCTCAAGAGCACCAGGGATAATCCTGATGTAGACGAACGAGGGAGTTGGAAGTGGCTGGGACTCAGAAGGTGGCGGACAGGCAGGCTGGAGGGGCAGCTGGCAGGGCCAGATGGGGCCATTCCCCGGGAGGGGTCAGAGGCCAGACAGGACATGTCTGGAGCCACCAGGTACTTGAGCTCTACACTTTAGACACTGAGGGGAAGGGAGGGGAGGCACATGACCCATTGGAATGGACTGGAACCTCAGACAGGGCCAGTGAGCTCCATTGCCAGAGACCAGAAGCCACAGTCCTGGGAACTGCCCTGGCTCTGGTGCCTCAAGACTGACCAAAGCCCTGTAGTCACAACAAACTCTTCAGGAGAAAGGGAAGACGGATGATTGCTTAGGTACATAATGTGGCCCTCCCCAGAGCAAGAATCACCTCTGACCCATGGGCAACAATAAACTTAAAATCTACCAAAATATCCGGATAAGAGAGAATGTGAGAGGGGAGATTATCTGAATCAAGTTGTGTAGTCGCACAGAAGCTGGTGACAGAGAGAGAGAGAGAGAGAGAGAGAGAGAGAGAGAGAGAGAGAGAGAGAGATTTCTTCAGGGTGATTTGCCCAAAGATGCTTGCTGTGGTTTGGATTTGAAACGCCTCCCTAGAGTCTCACGTGTTTGGAAGGTGACTGGATCTAAGAGTCCTGCACTCCTCCGTGATCTGTCCATGATGACATCACGTGCTGTCAGGAGGGGCTGGGTGGGGTCTGGGTGACTGGGTACCCGGCCCGGAAGGGTATATTCCTGTCCTTCCTTCTCCGCCTGCTTCCTGGCTGCCATGCACAGAACAGCTTTCCTCTCCAGAGAGCCCTTCTGCTATGGTAGCTGGCCAACCTCTGAAAAGTGAGCCAATATAATAAACTCCTCCTTTATGTTATGGTGTCAAGTATTGTGTCCCGGGGATGAGAACGTGACGAGGCCAGTGCCGTAGCTTGGGAGCCCCATATTAGCCCTTGTTCAAGCTGTCTCATCTGCCAGCTCTCCCTGTTCTGTGCCCATAGCACTGTGGCGCTTGTGCTGCGGGTCTGTGGGCAGCATTGATCGCGTTCAGCTGCAGCCATTCATTCCTTGCCCATCCATTCAGTCATCCATTCAGCAAGTACTTATTGAGCATCTGAAGCGTGCAGAGCACCGAGGAGGCTACAGGGAATGAAGCAGACAGAAAGCCGTGGGTCACCGAAACCAGGGTCCTGGAGGGCATCTGGTGACCTGCGGAGTGTCCCCTCCACCCAAAGGGCAGGTACGGCTCAGCTGTCTCAGGAGGGCTGGGTGGTCACATAGAGGCATCCTCACCACGAGCTCGCAGCAGATGACTTTCCAGGGCCTGTGGCACAGTGGCTCAGCGTCTCTCCTCTTCTAACGGCCCCTGTGGCTCATGTTCTGGAGATCCTTCTGGGGCACATGAATGACCTTCTCTTGGGAGAGGAGCTATGCACTTAGGCCCCCCTCACCCTCTGTGTCTGGAGCCTAGCAGGGCAGGGCGTGGCCCTGTGCCGTGGGAGCCAGTGCATTGGGCCTGTGATGAGGTGTGGCTGGTGGTGTCTCAGAGGGCTTCTCTCCTTCTCCCTTAGATGCATGATGTGATCCTTCCCAGAGCAAGAATCTATCAGAAAGCAATTTCTTCAGGGTGATTTGCCCAAAGATGCTTATTATGGTTTGGATTTGAGATGCCTGGGAGCAGCGGGGAAACTGGCCTGTATCTTGGATCAGCCCCCCAGCTCCTGTGCAGGTCCCAGGTGACAACTTCCCCAGGAGAGGAGCTGTATTCTCAGGGCACCAGAATCTCAGGAGTCGGTCATCTGTGGCCCCTCCCCTTTTGGACTGAGAACCAGCCCTTGTTGGGTGGAACGTTCCTCTGTCCTGTGAGGATACAATGGGTCAATACACGCAATGATTAGAAGGGAAATGATCCCAGTAGTCCTCTAGGCCTGCTGCGGGCAGGCTGCTCTGGATGCATACTGCACAATTCCTGGGGGCGCCATTCAGACCTCTTTGGCAGTGCACACACATTTGTCCTCAGTAGGTTTCACAAAGGGGCTCTTCCTTTTGGCAGCTGCAGGGAGCCTGGCATGGTAGTTGGGAAAACTTCTGAGGCCACACCTGACCCCGTGAAGGACAAGCTGCTTGGCGCCTATGGGCTAAGGGGAAGGAGGGTGGGCTGGATAGAGTGATTTTTTGACTAGACTGCCTATGGCAGCAATTTCTTCATGAGGGTTTTTTGTTTGTTAGTTTTTTTCTTCTGTTTTGAGACAGGGTCTTACTCTGTAGTCACGTCTGGCCCCGAACTCAACAGCAATCTTTCTACCGGGGCCTCCCGAGTCCCGGGATTACAAGCATACACCACCATGCCTGGCTTACATGGTGATGGGGAATTGAACCCAGGACTTTGAACTTGCTAAGCAAGTGCTCTAACCAGTTAGCCATACCACCAGCCCCAAAGAGTTCACTTTTTAGCCCCAATCTACTGGGCTCTCGTCCAGGTCTGTCCAGGAGCCCTTCTGGTAGAGAGAAGGGTGGTAGAGAAGTCCTGGTGGGAGGCGGGACCCTTGGGTGCCGCCAGGAACTTTCATGAGGAGAACTGGTGGGTTTGGAGGAGAAGAGGGCCTGGTCACATGGCACTTTAGACAGATGCTCTGTGCAAAGTGGGAAGTGGCTAAGAGGCAGGAAGAGGTGAGGAGCCCCGCCAGAGCTTCTCGGCTGGGAGGAGGGCTGCAATGCAGGCCCTCGTGAGCAAGAGCTGGCTGACCTGCTGTCTTGTGGGGGCTCAAGGTTTTGCAGCGCTGGGTGGTTCTGGCACTCGTATGGGCACCTCTTATGATCTAGGGCCACCTGCAAGTTTTCCAAACCAGAGGCAGGGACTCTGGGTGGGGGCACCCCAGGGGGAGCTGAGTCCTGGGCTAAGCCCAGGCTCTTCTGTGTTGTTACACAGCACACACACTGGCTGAGCACCCACCCATATGGTCAGATCCAGACGCTCACTGGACACTGGGCCGAGGACTGTGCTGTGGGGTAAGGGGCTGCCGGCTGCCTGCTGCCTGCTTCCTATCTGGTCTCTGACCAGTTGGGTAAACACAGGAAAGCAATTTCGTGTTTCTGAGCCCAAGCTTCCTCTTTGTAGGTGGGGGCCGTGGGAGCACCCATTGGACAACTGCGAGGATACAACGGGTCAATACACATAATGATTAGAAGAGGATCCAGAGGGAAGTGATCCCAGTAGTCCTCCAGGCCTGCTGCCCGCAGGCTGCTCGGGGTGCATACTGCACAATTCCAGGAGGGACACTCTTCACCTCACCGCCGCTATAGGTTGCTTTAGTTGCTCTGATAATTTTCTGGCAGGTGGCAGGCAAGGGTCTTGAGAATAAAGTTACCTTTATACATTTCACATGAGGTTGCTAAATCGGCCAGGGGCGGGGGTGTTCTAAAGTCATTCACAGTCGAGTGGGGGAGACAGACATGAAAATAGACCATCAAGATGCTAGCTGGTGGGGAGGCTGGGTGGAGCCTGCACGTGTAGCCAGGGTTAGCTGAGGAGAGGGCTTTCTTGTCTGCGCTGAGGCTGCTGCTGTAATTTCCTGCTAGGGATGGATGTCACAGAAACCTGCGGCTTCTTGGGTCTCTTGTGGAGGAGGAGGGCCTTGCTCCCAGGCCCTTAGACTGACTCCCAGGTGGAGACAGGTAAGGCTGGGAGTCTACACCCCAGCCCCAGCTGCCCAAGTCCCTTTTCTCTGCCTTGAGTGTCAGTGTGGTGCTCTTCTCTCTCTCTCTCTGGGTTTGGTTTCGTGGTGGTAAGGTCACAACATAAGCAACCAGAAGACTGGTACACCATGGTCCCTTGGATCAGCGGTCCTGACTTGCTGTGTTCAAGGTGGCCCTTACGCCAGCCCTTCCTCTGCTCTCTCTGAGGCTACTCCTGAGCCTCTTGCCTCTGAGCAGAGAACGGAGGCCAGCATCTATAAAGGAGACATGGTGTCCAGTGCAAACCACATAGCAGAGGCGGGGGGATTTCTGTGAGCTTCAGGGGAGTCCAGAGTTGGGCTGTACCTCTACCCCTGCTGCTCCCCCTCTGATGAACAGTTAGTGAGGCACTCCTGGACTTAGCAGCTTGTGCTGAGGGAGGCATTTTCCCACTCAGGTGTCTAGAAGCCAGGGGTGTTTCTGGAAAGTGTGGCATTTTCCCCACAAATATACAGTTAGGCTGAGGTGATGGAGCCTCTGAAAACAAAGACCCCTCCCTTGTGCAGGCCTTGGAGGGAGACATGAGAAGCTCTACAAACCACCCGGACTTCTCACGGGGCATTTGGTGCAGAGGCCTGGACCATCCCTGGGGTGTGCCAGGCAGTCTAGAGGCCAGGGAGACACATCCATGATGACATCTGCTTCAGGAGCTGGGAGGCTCAGGAAGTGGGACTCAGGGTGACCAACCTGCCTCAGGTGACCGGGATCCAATTGAGGGAAGCTGTCCCTTCCTCCCAAGGCCAAGCTACCAGGCCTCTAGCTTTGCACCAAGGCATCGTGGAGTCCCAAGCTTCTCTCCCAGGGAGTTTTTTCCTGCTCTGCTGAGCTCCCTCCAAGATATCAGCACATGGTTAATCTTTCTCTCGTTCTGAAATGCAGAGTAATTTGCCCGAATGGGGATTTCTGCATATTTATACTAATGTCTGTGTTTAAAGCTTATGAGACAGGGAATTGCTGAGAGATGTCCATTAGCAATATATACAGGCTGCAATTATTTCTTTATGGTGTGTGGTTTGACTGCAGAATATTTTATTTCTATGGAAGTAGTGGGCTTTGCCCACTGTGTTTTCTTATGTGCCTGAAGAAATCAATAAGAACAGAAGGGAACTGAAAAGAGCAAGAATAAAAGGAAAGTGACCTTTTAGGATTCTGAGGGCCTTGAATACGCTATGCCAGGAACTGCCTCTGTCCTCAGAATTCTAAGTGCATGTGCCCAAGTGGGGACGGGGTGGGGGGGGCTTTGTACACCTTAGGATGCAGATGGAAACTTGTGGATAAGGCAAGGCTCTCCGTTCCTGGGGCCCAGGGTGAGTGGAAAGGGCTGTCCTGCCAGTCAGGCTGAAAAGTGAAGTGTGTCCTTGGGGGACCTCACTTCTGCTCTCCCTCCCCATCCTCCATTTCTACCCTAGGACAGAAGCAGGTTTGGATCTGAAGAAAAATAAATACATAAACAAAAGCCCTAAACCTAGAGGTTCACAGACTGAAGCATATTGAAATTTGCACAGGTTTTGGAAACCAGTTTTTTTTCCTGTTGCAAGCTGAGAGGTTCAGAACCCATGAGCTTAAACACCAGTGTGAGGATGAGAAAGAATGAGCCCTTTGGGGGGAGTTTCAAGCTCTATTGGGGGAGTTTTGGTTCAGGGTGCCTCTGTGTAAAAATTCTGGAAGGAAGCCTGGGAAGTCCCATTTCCCCAAGGAGTTGTATCCATGCTGACCTCAGATGCACCTGTCAACCTCTGCTCAGCTTTCCCTGGACTTTTCATGTGACTTTTCTGTGTCTTCTACTGAAGGGTTGGGGGCAGACAAACCCGAGGCAGGCTGCGCAGACACACGGGAGCCATGTGCTTTCTGGAAGAAGTCTTGAGTTCTCAGTCACAGGAACATCATTCAGATGCAGAACTGTCCCAGGCCTCTTTGCAGGTAAGAAAAGCCATCAGTGGATGGCCACACATGGAGGACGTGTGACTGTGCACTGGCAACTTGCCCATCATGTTACTCACGGGGCTGCCACGCCTCCTGGCCCGTGCCCTTTGCCTTCCCTCGTATCCCACAATCCTCCTTGTTGTCCTCTTGCTTCAAGGTCTCCGCACCCTGGAACATCTGCGCAGTTCTTGTGGACAGTGCTAGTCTCTCCCTGGGCAGTGTCTGCCATCTTGTGTTCAAGGCTGGCTGTCATGTTTGGGCCGGCACTCCATTGGCAGGAAGGTGCTATTCTTTTCCGGCTCCAAAATAGTTCCTTGAAGCTGACGTTGACTTCTCGCTGTCTTATTGCAAGGACGTCTCTTCCAAGAGGCGCTGGGGTCCAGAAGAAGGACAGATGGTCCCTTTCTTTTTATAACACGGCCAGTCTTTTAAAGTGAAGAGCTATAAACACAAGTTTGTCTTCAGCAGATGTTCTGTGGGCACAACAAGTGCCACTTTGTGCTCTTAAGCAACTGTGAGTAGTGCTAACTGGGGAGGAGACAGAAATTGGGCAGAGCTTTGGTGCACGTTCAGGGGGTCTGGAGGCCATGCTGTGGCTGCTCCTGTTCTGGGTCATCCAGACCTGTGTCCCTGCTCAGTCCCAGGTCGACACATTTCCCAAGAAGGTGGCAGCCCAGGGTCCACCCTCACCAGCACCATCACGGAGCAGACATTCCTGAGGTGCCAGCATTAGACATACTCTTTGGCATCTCTCCCAATTAATCTCGTAGCGCCGTCCGAAGGCCGAGACCCAAGGATCAGCTGTGTCACTTTCTCCCCTGAGCGGTTCACCATGGGGCTGTCCAGTCCCAGCAGCTGCGTGGACCAACTTGAAAACTTTGCTGAGGATGAGAATGGCTGGCCAGGCATGACACCTGTCGAGGTTCCCCGGAGCCGACGGCTGTACTAAGTGCTGGCAGGAAGCCAATTCCTAGAGCTTTGCTCTGGTGGCGCCTCATCCATTGGTGACAGAGACATGAAGCATCAATAACTACTTCTAAATGGATGTGCTGCTGTTTGGTAGATTTCAAGAATTTCATTCATTTAAAAGGGCATAAGCTCAATTAATAGACCTCATTAACTTCAAAGATGTATCATCTTTGCAAGGAATTGGCTCCTTCCTAGGATGACTGGCTCCATTAACTTTATTACATTGGCAATATTTTGAATAAGGCATGGGGGATGTAGCAACAGGAAAGAATCCCTAGGGCCGCCTGCCTCCCACGCTGTAGCGGCTTCCGTGGTGACCAGCATTCTGCTGCTTTGTCAAAGGGACCAGTGTCCTCTGTGGATTTACTTTGGGAAATCTATCTGTCCTTCTACCCACCCCCTTGTTCACCGATCTATCACACAACATGTGGCGACGAAGAGAAACCCGGCAGTCACCAATTTGTACCAAGAAATTTCAGACACAACACTGCGAGACACCAGCCAGTTTGGGACCCACACATCCTTAGCCCAAGCATGATGAGGGACCGTGCAGACTACAATGGAAGCTTCGAATTCGACGCGTGATGTGGCGGCTGGGCACTGGCATCACAGGCAGGATGTTTTGTACTCGACTGGCATTTTACCACCTAGACCTGGGCAAGCGTCTTACCCAAGGCTTGGCTTTCCCTCTGCACACCTGCCTCACAGGGCAGCTACAAGGCATTCACAAACACAGAATGTATATATATAATGAATATGAAGTGGAAAGCACCCACAAAACCTCCATCCCCACCTCTGCGCCCTCAGGAAGACGACACTGCCTCTTCCAGCCCTGGCCACCAGTTTCCCCTGGAATGGCACAGCCTGAGACCATCTGGCAGGGCTGGCTTCATACTGCTGGGTGCTATCCTTACTGCAGAGACCCAAGGAGAGGACACATGCCAACGTCTCTGCTTTGTGGGACCAAGGACATTACATTGGGAATCCTGAAGGTGACAAACATCCCCATGTAGAAGAAAGACGGAAAATAAGGTAACCACTTCTGAATCAACCAGAATATCTAAAACCTGCCTATTCAGATCTGGAGCCTTCAGAATACCACAAAACAATCCCTACACTGAGGTATCTCTTGGCAACAGGTTCTACCTGGAGTTTGAATAGAGATCAAGGTATAGCAGGCATATGAAGGTGCCCTGGCCTCCAACAGACAAGCATGGCGGACCACTCAGCTGGTATCTGTAAAGACTTGGAAGCTTCTACTTTGAAGTTTATTCGGCAGACATTTTCAGAGAAGCCCCCAACCCCGGAAGTGATAGGATGAGGGGACCCATAACCTTGAGTTAAGAGTTTGCCGTCACCATTCTTCCCTCTCCTTTTGGGGTACTATCTCCCCTTACACATTATGCTCATCAGCAACCTTGCCTATGTGATGCCATGGGCCTGGGTCCCTTGTGAGCTTTGTGTCTCATCGCTGCTCTTCCTAACGTTCTGTGGAGCTGCTACCTACTGAGCGCAGGTGCTAGCGGGTGCTGCGCTGCGTGGGCAGGAGGGGTGTGTGAGCAGGCCCAAGCTGGCTATGCGGATACTGGGCTTGTCTCTATGTCGCTCTCAGTCTGTGGGAGGAGGCTTCTAGCTGGAGAATTCCTAGCAGCAGATGACGTAATTACACAGGGCAGCCAGGGAATCAGGGTGGTTTTGCAGGGAATTTCCTAGCGTAGTCTCTGAGGCTAATACGATAATTTGGTTGTATCTGTGAACCTCAGTTTCACCGTATGTAAAATGAAGAGCTTTGCTAAATGACCTTTCAGGCCGTGTCCTCCTCTGACAGTCTCTGCAGTGGTGGGGAAGGGAAGAAGAGGTGGGAAGGGTGGGATGGTTGCTGCTGCGTGGGAGTCAGTTCTCACCCACAGAGAGGGAGGTGGGAATTGCTTTAGAGACTACAGCTGGAGAAGGGAGGGGTGGGCTGGACTGAATGGACTTAACACCCAGGCTTCAAAAGGAAACAATCTGGAAAACTCTTTGGAAAAGTTAACTTGGCTATGACTTTAAAGGTGTTAAAAGGTGTTGGAATGAAGTGAGAGAAGGCTCCATAGGAGGGAAGGAAGCCAGAGGAGGAAAGGGTCACCATGGCAGAGGGTTTTAGTGGCAGAGATTTTTTTTTTCTTCTTCTTTGGGTGTTTGATCATATGCATGTGCTTGTATGTAGATGTGTTCTCAACAAACAGGAAAGCTGGAATAGCCACAGTGCTCAGGAACAAGGATGTGACAGTTTTCTTTCTCTGGGCCACCCTGCCAGTCACCTAGTATCCCTTTAGTAAACACTTGACAAGTGGGAACATGACCAGGGAGAATACCCAGGCTGTGAAGGGGACTTTCCAGAAAAAGCAGCTGAGGTCACTGGAGATGTTTGGTCTGTAGAAAAAGAAATACTGTCATCTTTGAAAGTATGAAGGGCTGTCATGTAAAACAGGGCCCAGATTTGCTCTGGATAGCCCCAGAGGATAGGACCACAGAAGTTACAGGAAGAGATTTCTTGATCGTTTAACAGGACTAACTGGTGCCTCCTTACTGGTCCCTAATAACATGGGCAGATTCCTATTTCCTATCGTGACTTTTGAAAGCCCTCTCAGCACGAAAGTCCTATGGACATTAAAATGAACCCCACAGATGGCTGATTCTAATAATGGAAAATATAATCAGTGCTCCATTAACAGGGAACAGAGTGAGCACTTAGGAAACAGTTCAAATGACCGAACCACTGACAATATCCACAGGTTAAAGCCACACACTAAGTACATAGTGACTGTGCTGTGGCAAAGTGCCACTCTTTCCATTTGCTAATGAGACAGATTTACAGTCTCTTCTGGGTTGGGTTCTGTCCCCTCACAGTCACAGGTTGAAGCCCGTACCCCTTAATGTGATTGTATTTGGAGATAGGCCTGGAAGGAGCTAATTAAGGCTAAATGAGGCTATCAGGATGGGCTCTAATCCAACAGGAGTGGTGTCCCTATCAGGAGAGGAGGAGACACCAGGAAGCATCAGTCCAGAGGAAAGGCCATGTGAGGACACAGGGTGAAGCTAAGAACAGGAGCCTCGGGAAACACCAACCGTGCCTACACCTTGATTCTGAACTTCTAGCCTCCACACCTTGGCACATTTCTGTTGTCTAAGCTGCTCATTCTGTGGTATCTTGTGATGGCAGCTTCTCTAGCACGCTAATATTAATACGAAGTCATGACATGAACCCTGCAGAAGTTGACACAGAACTCATATGTGCTCACCTGGTGTGTAGAGCTGAATCTGAAGCACTGGACAATGGCAACTGTGGAAACTTGGGCCATGACATCTGGGAAAGGGGAGGACCAAGAGGCCAGTAGGCAAAACCAGACAGTACATAGGGCTGTGCATGGCCATACACCAGACTGCTGAGAAATTCAGAGCGTGATGTGCACACATGATTGGAGATGTGCACACATGGTTGGTGATGTGCACCCATGATTGGTCTTCCCCTCAGGTATGATACACACACACACACACACACACACACACACAATATATATATATAAAATATATATGTGAGTTATCTTTGGATTTCTAGGAAAGTGGGTGTGCTCCTACATGGGATGTTCTTTTACCCAAACCAGTTCTCCTTAAACCAGTTTTCTGCTTTGTGGTCTTGGCTTAGTAAGTTGAAGTTTCATTTATCCTCCCCATCCCCCATATGGGGGCTGAGCCTCAGACATACCACAGCTTTGCCCAGCAATCCTGCCCTCAGAACTCTAGACTCAACCTGACCCAGTATCCTTTTCCTAGAAAACATTGGCAGATACTGGCTGTTTGAATAGTGGACAGGCAACAGCAAACTCATCATTAAACCTCTGTCATATCAGGGTAGAGAAAGGTGTTCAAAGAATTTCTGGACCCCTGGTTTCCCCATCAGGTGTTAATGGCTACCATGCATCTTCTACTCAGATCAAAGTCCCTGATGCTCAAGAAGTCCTTCACCTTGCAAGACCAAGACAGTCTGAGAGATGGATGGATTCCTGCCCAAGAACATAGGTCATTACCCATCAAATACTGACTGATGAGCCAAGTAGCCCAGAAGACTTCCAGACTTTGTGTGCCAAGCTCTCAGAGAATACGACTTCTTGAGTCCGTAAGTTTCACTCACTAGCTGACCTTGTCTCAAATCAGGACAGGCTATGTGGAACATCTGAGATGTGTCTGTGTGAGCAACTGTACAGTAGATGAGTCTCTAGCTGTGTGCCCCTGGCACTTCTCTGAAGCTTTTTCCCTAAGAGCTAGCATTCACAGAACCATCTGCCTTCCCTGGCCTTCCACGATCACTCCGATTGTCCTTAAAGGCCCTGTCCACACGATCCTTGATTTTCCACAGCCCTTGCTCCTCTTATTGCTGGCACCTCCTCAACTCTCTGTGCCAGGGTCTAGCCAGGTGTCCAGACCACGGGGCACTGCCACGGGGCCTGCTGCCGAGTAGGAGCTGAGACTCTGTACGGCACACTGCTTATTACGGCATGTTGCTTATACCTTCTTCCCAGCTCATGAGAGAAGCACAGTAGGCCCTGTACCGGGCAGGCGCCTCAGACAACACGTATTGTTGTTCAATAAATATGTGGTGACGCAGTAGGGAGGGAGGTGACATGATTCAGGCTCTCTGATGGCCCCTGAGTGCCACTGACCTAGTAGCCAACAGCCACGCTGCCAGTGTCTGCTTGGGCCTGCTGCTCCTGAGATAAAAAGGTCTTTTCAGCAGGGCAGCTGGCTTCTTGCTGTGGGCAACTGCCACTTCTTGAATCCTCTGGAAATGTCCTCTCCTTTGCTCCCATATGAGGAGTCCTCTCTCTCTCATCAGCACTGGGACTTCTCTGGTCATGCCTTGCAGACAGCAAAGCCAGAGCAGGATTTCTGTCTGGAGAATGCTCAGCAGTGTGAGGAGAGGGCCTAGGGCACCTTGCTCTGCCTGCACCTGGCTGAGCAGGTGCGCTCGGCCAGATCACCTCCTGCTCTCTGGGTAGTCTGGCTGCCTTTACTGCATCTTAATGTGTGCCTGGTTTGCTCACAGTCAAATGATCTGTTAACCAAACCGTTAAGCCCTGGACAACTCTCCAATTAATGAGGAACAAAGCCCCTGAGGATGGAGCTCTGGGAAGCGAGGAGGGGCTTCCTGAGCAGGGCTGGGGAGGTGCTGGCCAGGAGGGGAGGAAATACCGCATGGGTGTTAGACAGAGCTGCAGATGCCATACACTCTTGACACACCTGCCTCCTGGGGAGTGTGTGGGGGACTTCGGAAGAAGTCAGGGTGGGCTGGGCTGCAGATGCAAGGGTCATGAGTGAAGGTGCTTGGGACCACACTGCTTCCTGGGATTCTTTAGGAATTCTAGTAGTAGTAGCAGTAATGACAGGTGACATTATCATGTTATGTGTCAAGTACAGTTCGGACTGCTATGTGTATTATCTAATCCTCAAAACAGGTGTCTAAGAAGGATATCCTTATCGCCATGTTACACGTGTGGAAACGAAGACCAAGTTTCCAGCACATGGTCACTGGGTTACTGGGTGGTAGAATTTTAATTGTAACCAAATGGCCTACTGCAGAATCTGGGCATCTGACCACCATCTGTGCTGCCAGCTACGTGCTCCTGGATAACTCACCCTGCCTGTGTTCGTTGGTTTGCAGGAGTCAGAGAATTATAGTCGCTCTGTCTATGATGCGCTCCCTGGCTGGGCTTGATATGCTAGTATCAAGGTGAAGGTCACAGTGGGCTGCTAGCCCGTGGGGGCAGAGAGAAGGAGCCTTCCTAAGATGAATGGCCTTGGAATAGAGGGAAGGCACCAGCAACAAGCTGGCTCCTTCCCGTTGTTATGGTGATGGTGGAAGACAGTACAGTGTTACAATGGCTTTCCATTCAGAGTGGACCTCTGGGAAGCAGATGCTGCTTCACACATCCTAATGCTGCTGTCCTAAGACTCTGGATGGCAAACTGTTCTTGGTTTGTCACATTAAAATGTCACGGCCACTGAAAAGTGGTCCTGAACTGGAGGTGGATATAATAACAGCAAATATGCTGCTAATCTGTGGGATTTACATAAAACAACTCTCACGATGACTGAAAGAAACAATCTGTTACTGCTTTCCTTTTACAGATAAGGAAACTGAGGTAGAACTGCAGATCCCATATACTCTGGGGCAGATATTGTGGGTACTGGGTACCGGAGGATGGCCAAAGGTGTGGGGCTGCAGAACAGAGTCTTACAGTGCACTTTGTGTACCCTGATACCCGAATACCTGGAGCCCTTGGGCACTGGCTGCTTTCACCGCACAGAAGAAAGAGCGGAGCCACGGAGCCTTGCTGCTAACTTCCAACAAGTATCTTACACCTCCATCCATTAAGCGTTCCGTGTGCATCTCTCAGGGCACTGGTTTGGCTGAGTGGAAACTGGTTGCGGTCCTTGCCTTCCCTGCCCCAGGGGCTCACAGGCAAACTGTCTCGTATGGGCTACTCTTCAAGGCAGAGAGTACGAGTGAAGCGGAGGTTTGGTGTGGCTACCTGGCAGGCTGTGCACAGGACAGCAGAAGAGGGAGTAGGAGTCATGCAGACAGGCAGGAGATGGTGCAGTAGCACCAGGTCAAGGACGGGACCTGAGTTCTAGAGCAATGGGGACCAGTGGGGACATTCAAGGTGGGAGTGGGGCAGGGCCACGCCTGCATACTGAAAAGATGACCTTGGCTGTCTCATGGAGCCTGGGCTGGAGGGACACACGGGGCTAGGCAAGGACAACCAGCAGCAGTGAGTTTGAATCTTGGACGGATTTGGGATGGCATTTCTGGGACACAGACACAAGAAGCACAGGTCTGTGTGTGTGTGTGGGGGGGGAGGTAATTGTAAAGATGAGAGAAAATTCTGTGCTTTTGCCTAAGCATTTGTAGGTAAACAGCTTTATCATGCATTCCAACTTCTTTCAGAGCTCTTCCAGAGGTCACAAAGGGAACACTGTCTCCTGGACACGTCATGGTGTAGAACAAGGACGGGTCAGACCTGCCCCGGGTCCATGGGTGGGGAGAGCAGTCCCAAGGCTGCCTGCCTGGAATGCGCCACATCCCATGACCCTCAAGTGGCGTGGCCAGGGCTGCCAGCCCTGTGATGTGCATCTGCACCGCTGCGTCCCCTCCCCTGCTGGCTGCTTTCCATGAGCTCTCCAGACCCCGGCCCAGTGGGCAGCAATAGTGTGGGCAGTAGCGGACATGGTGCTGTGCATAGCCATGTCCACAACTTCACTCAATCCTCTCCTCACCCTCTTTTTAAAAAGGAGGAGAAGGAGGCTCAGAGATGTCAAGAGACTTGCCTGAGTTGTACAGCTATCCTCTGTTCTACATTTTTTTTTTTTTTTTTGAGACAAAGTCTCACTCTGTAGCCTAGGCTGGTCCTGAACTCACTAAGTAGCCCAAGCTAGCCTTGGACTCACAGCAATCCTCCTGCCTCAGTCTCCCTAATGCTGGGATTACAGGTGTATGCCAATACACCTGGCTTATGTGGAGCCGGTGAACAGAACTCAGGGCCTCAAGTTTGCTATGCAAGCGCTCTGACCGCTGTGCCATTCCTCTAGCCCCTCTATGCTGTACCTTTAAGATCCTGTCTTTGTTGCTTATAGAGCTGGGGATAGTCGCTGTTTAAACAGCATGGCTGTAGGGATGAACAGAGCTCTGTGGGGTGGGGAGAGTTTTGGAGAAATTACAGACTACAGGAAGAAGTTGGACACTCCCCATGACCACGTGGCCAAGTCCTTCAATCATCCTTCACCCAGATCTTCAAAATCTGAACCAGAAGAGACATGTCTTCCACACAGGTCAATCTGGACTTAGGGTTTGGGCCCAGAAGCCCAGAAGCCTGCGCAGGCACAGCTAGGCTGTCCCCTGACAAGCAGGATACAGAGCACCCTTTCTGTAGCCCAGGGTCTGGGGCTTTTAAAGGTCTCCAGTTACTTTCTAAGCCCCCAACAATCCTTTGTGGAATTAAGCACGGGGCAGAAATCACCACATCTCTGGCCTGTGCCTCCACTCTGAGATTCCAGGGACACAAAGCTGCGTTCATGATACTCTAGGGGCAGTGACATCCCAACTCGTCTCACAGAGGCCTGTGGCTGGCCACATTTCTCTCCATATTTATCTCAGAGTCCCCATCCACCACACAAACAGCTCAGGTATTTCATAAGAGATTCACTTGGAACTAATTCCGTTTTCTTCTCTTATCACTGTGCACATACAAAATCTATTTTTAATTAGCTTTCAATATACAATCTAAAAAAAATCCCACAGCTTGTTCCCACCCCCAAATTGTTCTTAGAGAGATTTCTCTTGTAAGTTTCTTAAGAAAATCTATATGTGCTCAATGCATTTAAATAACACTCATTAAAGTGAACTGCACGCAAGCCAGCTTCTCTAGTCACAGATGAGAGACAATCGCTTGACCTATTGCAAATCAAAAAGCATTTTGCACACTACCGTTATTTTTCAATTGGTTAAGTTTTAAATTAAAGCCCCAACGCCCTTTTTGGGAAGGCAGGCTAATAGAGCTCCGACTGAAATTTTCGTTCAGTCGATTGGAAGATAATTACAAGAAACAAAATGTGAAATTTTAAATCAGGGCACTAATGAAGTCTAAAAATACCAGTGGCCCATCCCTCTGGCTGGCACGACCTGTTCTTTGTGGAGGGGGATCTCTCCGTAATTACTCAACCCCGTGAGAGGGCAGGTTGTCACGTCAGACAATGGTAGGCAAGTCGCCGGGGCCGTAATGAGCCAGATCGCGACGCGGTGGATCTTATTATAATGCTGGGCAAGGTTTCAAACGGAGAACAGGAGAAAAGGAAAATTCTTTCTTTCTTTTTTTTTTCCCCCCAAAAGTGGAGTTCTGACTTGTATTGACGCCATCACGCAGCGCCTCCTGTTCCCGCCTGGAGCCAGCTGTCTGTCATTTAGGAGTGTGAAATCAATTGGATTTCAGAGATGTAAAATCCCTAGGGGCAAAATTAAAAGTGACCCAAATCCAAACCCACGTGGTCTTGTCAGGATTATAACTCTCCCATGGCAAGTTTCAAAGATTTGGTTGCAAAATTTGGGTTTCTTATTTTTAAAAATATGCAGTTGTTTGACATTAGATCTGACAGACAAATTATAGCTTCAGCAATAAAGGCTTTTAAGATTAGAAATGAAAGGAGAAATTACTTAAAAAAAGAACCCAGGCTTGCGTTTTGCACGCTTGTCTTTCTTTCCACAAGTGTAGGGGGCCAGCCCATCAGCTGATGAGGGCCGTAAATAGAGAAGCGAGTTAAAGGTAATTTCTGGGAAAGCAGCCAGCTCACGGGCAACTTATGGAAGTCAATGTGATGGGATGGGTCACCCACAGTCACTGGCAGGAGCTAAGGCCCTCAAGGACCCCCCTTGGGGAGCCCTGGATGCTTTCTTTTTTTTTTTTCCTGGCCCTTCACCAGACTCAATCTACCCCTTGGTGCCTGACAGAGTGAATTTCATCAAACCTATCTTTGCTCTTTCCTATGGTCTGGGACCACAGAAGACAGGGTGCACCCGCTGGCCCTACACAGCTGTCACCAGAGCAACAATGCAACGGTTTACTGACCCAGCGGGCCCCGCGGCCCTGTAGAGACCTGTCCCCTACCAACTGTGTCTTTCCCATCCCACAGCCACAGCATGTATACCCACAGCCTTGGTGAGGTGGTTCCCAGCTCAGGGCTCAGCCTCAAACTGGGGACTCTGATGCCTTTTTCACAGAACAAGTCCCTTTCCTAAACGCACGCCTGGCACTTGGAAAGCCAGAAGACCTCTCATCAACCCGAGGAAGCTCCGATATTGGGGGAGTCACCCAGTGCCTTGTCACAGTCTTAGGGACGGCTGGGACACTCGGTCCAGTGTGTCAGATTTGGTGGCTCATGAGCTGGGAGTAAGATTTTTGGGGGTTAAGGTGGGGAAGGGACTCCTTTTTGAAGAGAGAGGGAAGTTAACCAAAACAATTCAAACAAAAAAAATCAATTCAGACAATTAAAAAACCCCACAGTTCTTACACAAAGCAAGAGTTTGCCAGAATTTAGATGCAATTTTCTATAATTTTGTCATTTAAAACTAGTGCTAATTTCCTAAACAAAGGCAGTCAGAGTTCAATCAGATTGGGAATAAAACCTAACAGAGTTAGATGCGGGCTTTGATGATGGGACTCTTCACAAGGCCCGAAAGTGGCTAGGAAGATAAAGATAAAGGCTTCCTCCAGAGATCAGGTGGGCAGAGTGGCTGGCTGGATTCATCGCTCTGCTAAGGGGCAGGGCTCTCGAGATGCCCTCTGGGGGTTCCGGTGGGGAGGCAGAGAAGCTCTGCCCAAAGTGTACACTGCCTAGCACCATCTGACGGAGGGCCAGGCACCCCAGCAGGGCAGGCTGTCTGCTGAGGATACTTCTACCACATGCTGCCCCCATGGCTGCCTGTACCTAGCTGAGGTCTGGTAGCTTCTTGTCTGCCTAAGTGGCAGCTGAGACCTGGCCTGCTTAGGGTGGTAAGGAATAGGTACCCAGAAAGCCTCACTCTGACCCCCTGCCCTTCCCATCCCCATGATGGACATTAAAGTGAGGCCTCCTTCTTATGCCCTTTGCCCTGAACCTGAGCCTGGGACTCACGCTGAGAGGCACATGGCTGGTGTAGTTTCTTTCTGAGGCTCCCTTCCCAAGGATCTACCTCTGAGGTCCCTGGAAGGACACTTCTCTGAGGCAGGGGGAAGAGGGTCCACTGAAGGCCAGGCTGGAGCTCTTTGTCTCAGAGTCTGCAGAGTCACCCTTAGGTCCTCGAAACAAAAAATTCTAGTGGATCCTTGTGGGACCCTGACTTGGGCTCCACAGCTCCTAACGGTTTGAGAATGCATCTGGGCCTGCCTGATGCCTTGGGAGCCACTTGACGGGGGTGGGGAGGCTCTTCCTGGCCCCCCAGAGAGTTGTTGTTCTGAATATCCTCACAGGTAGAGAACAGAGAAAGAGCCCAAAGGGACTGTTAGGGGAGCAACGACTCCTTGTCAATCTGTGCCTTCGCCTGGCCTCTGGGTCGGAAATGAGCAGGCTCCAGGGCTCTGGGCTTGACGGCTCTCCCTTCCTCCTCCCCCTTTGGTCTTCCTGCCCAAATGGATCCCATTCCCTGTCCCACCCCGCAGCTGCCCTCCGCCTGGCCTTCCTTGCCTGAGGTCAGGCTCTCCTGGGAAGTGGAGGCCCTGCGGTGGCCTCCAGGTTAGGTGAAGCCAGTGAAGGAACCACGATGAAGCACATCCTTGCCCTCATTCCTTAGGGGGCCCAGGCAGGGAAGCACAGACGCAGGTACCTGGGGAGGCGTGCGGGTGGCAGGACTTACCTTTGGGATGCCCTGGGTCGGTGAACTCATACTTCCCCACGCCAATGGTCCGCAGCATTTGCAGCCCGTGGGCTGAGTCAGTTGTAGGGGGCCCATTGGTGGCAGGGGCACTGCTGGGCAGAGTGGCAGATGGCTGGGCCGGCGGTGGTGGAGGCAGCAGGGGCCCTGCCATGTGGCCGTTGCCCACAGCGTTGGGTCCTGGGCGGGCCACCTGCCCCACCCCGGGCAGCGTGGACACAGCCAGAGGCTGAGGGCTGGCATACAAGGCCTGGGCAGGCATGTTCACCACCATGTTGCTCAGAGGCTGGGAGGGCGGCTGTGGGAGTGCGTAGTGGCCTGGCATCAGCGGGAGCTGGGGCCCCACGTGGGGAGGCAGTGAGGGGGTCACCCCAATGACTGGGGCCTGGACGTTCACAGCTGGGCTGAAGGTGGGAGGCTGGGCCACTCCATAGGAGTGTGCGATCAGGGCAGGCTGGCTCCCGGCGGCCACCGTGGTCACCCATGGCCCTGTGCCTGCAAGGGAGATGGAAGAAAGGTTATAAGCTGGTTACACATTCACTCAACAAACACCGATTGGCTCAGGCTTGAGTGGTGGGATCATAGTAGGGACAAGACAGCTGTGTCCAGGAACTTACACTTTATAGCACCAGGGTTAATACTTTAGGGGCTAAGAGAAAGGAGCAACAAAACAGAGAAAACAGCATAGGCCTTCAAGAAGACCTGGGTTCAGATCTCAGCTCTTACTAGCTCAGAGCCTGAGCAAGTTACTTATATCCTCTGAGCCTTGTTCTTTTCATCTGTTAAACACAATTGACAAAGACTGCCTCCTTTGGCCTACTTGGAAGAACTGAATGAGGAAAGTGTATTTGAAAAAAAACCTAGCAGTGTCTGGCCTGTAGCGAATGTTCCATAAATGTTGATGTTTCTCCTCCCTTTCTGGAGAATCACGGAGGGAAGCAGAAGGCAGGGGGAGAGCTTCTAGGTGCAGAGTGCTTGCGGGGCCTTCGGGCAAGTGTACCAAGAGGGACAGACAGGGCAGAAGCGTGTGGGAAGACATCAGAGCTGGCTGCAGAGGCAGTTTACCCCGCAGCGCCTTCAGCACGGCTAGCCCTCGGGGGAAGCAAGAGTCCAGGTCTAGGTTTTGGTTACCCAGAGGCCACCTTGGTTTCTGTGGGTTCTCTGGGGTGGCTGTGCAGAGGAGGACAGGGAGGCCAAGACATGAGAGTGAGAAGCCAGGAGGTGGCACTGGGAGCTGCCTCCCAGAAACAAGATGGCGCAGCTAGCGGGGAGCCGGGTCTGGGGTGCCTCTTGAACGCTAAGGGGGTGTTGTCAGTGCGACAGTGTTGTGGGAAGCTGAGCAGTCCTGCTTCTGCCCCTTTCTAGCTGCGTGACCTGGGACAAAGCCTTCCTCATCTCAGCAGGCATGATGACAACACCAGCATTCTGGGCACGCTGAGCCGGCACACAGAGCAAGGTGTCTCCTGGACAGGCCAGGGGTCATTAAAACTGGGATGAGAGAGACGGAGAGAGCTGGAAGCCAGCAGACAAGGGCGAAGAAGTGCCCGCAAGATTCTAGAACGGTCTGCTGAAGGGGACAGTCCTTAAACTGAGGCAGAGGAGGGGCATCAGCATGAGGCAGCCTGGTGTTTCAAGACCAAGGCACGTCACCTGAAGCTCAGTTCTCCCCAGGACTGGCCAGGGAGCCTGGAAAAATGCCTCAGAAATTCAAAGCCCAGACAGCGAGGCCCCAGACAGCTGTGGGGGCCACAGAGATGCAGTGCCACGGAGAGGATTCATTTACGACAGCATGAACCCTGAAGGGGGGCTCTCGTCGTGGGCATCAAGTCCTGTTTGGTATTTTTATCGGTGACTTGGATGATACCATGGGAGTCATCCCATGACATGGGAGTGTCTCCTCCCACCACCAGTCAGGAGGGATGGGAAGAGGGCAGCAATAGAAACAGGAATCTCAGAGGTCCTGGAAGTACATGGGGAGAGATTGCTGAGGTCTGCCCTGGGGTCCTCAAACCCACCTGCACAAGCCCAACTGTGAGGAGGTGGACGGGGCAGTCCCAGGAAAATCTTGAGGTTTGGCTGTAGAGGCAGCTTGTGACGTAGCAATGGGCTGGGCAGTGTGATCAGAGTGGAGGGATGAAGGAAGGAAGGAGGTGCCCGTCAGACACGTGGGCTATTTGCCTTGGCTTCTGGCCCTGGACTTCAAGAGGGAGGCAGAGAGTGGAACAGAAAGACTGGACTATGTGGGCACTGGAGCACGGATGAAGGACTTGGGGTGCTTATCCTGTAGAAAGGAGTGGGGCTGAACAGGGCCTGCAGATACCTGGGGCTGTCCTGTAGAGAGAGGACTAACTCAGCATGTTCTCTTGTGTGGGGATGGGGTGCGGTTGGGGCGGGCGGTGGGACTAACGGCAGATGGAAGGGAGGAATTTGTGTTGGTTGAAGCAATCCAGTGGAGGCCTGTGACACTGCAGGATGTGGGGGACTCCCTGTCCTTGGGGGCAGAGCACCCGAGTTCTCAGGTGAGACTAGGCAAGAGAAGACCTCGCTCAAAGGTTTGACCTGAAGAGGTTTTAGGAGTCAGAGTACTGATGTTTGGGAAGGGCAATTTAAAATAACCTGGAGTAGATTCAAAGTTACCACTTTAATGTCACTTTAATGTACCCTCACTCTTCCAGATACTTTTTCAGTGGCAGAGAAAGGAACAGAGACTCAGTAATGGCAGAGGAAACGGCAGCAGGGCCCCAGCCCCCGAAGTCTCTGTTTTGGCTTCTGTAGAGAGGAGCAGGCATCCAGCAGGTAGGCGTCTCTACCTGTTGATGAAGGACCCACCTGGATTGTCGCTCTCCCTCATCTGTTTGGAGGGCGGCTCATCAGTGTCCCAGGGTGTAGACTGGTTGATGGGCGTCTGCCCCCACCGAATGCTGGTCGCGAGGCCCTGCGACGGATTGTCTGCTTTGGAGATGCCAGGAGCCTGCGGGAAGCAGATAAGGGCGGTGAGTCCAGCCTGGCCTCGGCCACTGCCCTGGGACCTGTCCTCCCCAGCACCCCTGTGGCCTATATGTTGTTGACTGGACTCAGGACCACAGGTAGAGCCCCGACCCATCCCAGCTCCTTAGGGGCCTCGCAGGTACCATAAGCCAGTGTCTCCTTCCTCAGGAACCTTTGAGGTTCCTGCAACACCTGAGTTAACTCAACCAGAAGAGTGTTCTATACCACACACGACATGTGAAACTCCAGTTCTCAGACCATCTGTAAATCACCACAACACAAATGCTGCCAACTTAGCCAGGGCATGTACTGAGCATGAACTGTGTACCCAGCCCAGCCCCAGTGCCACCAAGTGCCTGGCCCTTTGACATGTGACTGCTAAGAATTCCTAACGAGGTAACAAGATGCTCTTTCTGCAAGGTGCCACCACCGGATAGCAAGTGAGGGCCACTGCATGGTCCCCACTGGCCCCCATACCAGGTGCTAGGGCCTGAAACCCCACATATTGGTGAGGGATAGTTCAGATCCTGCCCCCAGGTGGTGGGACCCTCAGTGCCTCAGAGCAGGAGGGAGAGCTGCTCAGGTTACTGCTTCTCAGCTCACTCACTAATTTAAATCTGTAGATTAAAGGGAACACGAGCCTGGGTGAAAACAAACTCTAGGGTTATCCTCTCTCATTACAGCCTCATAATGAAATATTATGCGGTCATTAAGAATCACGTTTGCTAAGAATTCCTATGGAGATGGCAAAACGCTCCCACTTAATGTTAATGAGAAAAGCAAGCCACAAAGTGACCTCCCTATGTAAACATCCCAGTGCCAAATAACATGTGCAGGAGGGAAATGACCAAAATGCTTACAGTGTTGTTATTCTCGGGTGAAGATACTAGGGGTAACTACTATTCGCTTTCTACACTCTCCTGTATTTACCAAATTTTCTACTATATGAGACTATATTTTTATATTTTCTACTATATGTATACTATATTTTATTATTTATAATAAAAAAGTCCTAAAAACATAGAGGCTAGGATTGCAATATGGTTTGGATCCGGAGAGTTTGCCACATATGTGGACCCTTGTGCAGTTGGGAGGCAGGTGGCTGGAAGGGGCAGATGCCTGGGGTTTGACCTGGAAAGACTGTCTCAACTTCTCTCAACTGAGGGGTGCCCTGGGCAGAACTTTCAGGAGTGTGTTACTGACTTGTGGGCCAGGAAAGGGGGGAACTGGCATCCAGAATGGGGTGGGGGGGTAACTGGCAGCTTGAAGGAATTAAAGGAAGGAATAAGAAATGCTGCTACAGCTTCTTCCTGGGGAAGCTCTGGCCTTGCTTGTGTCCCCAGACTCACTTGGCTTCTGTCTGCAATGGGGTGAGCAGCTCCCCAGCCCCTGCTGTGTGCCCCCACCATTGCTGCTGCCCTGCGCACGGACTGGGTGAGACCCGAAACTGGGCCAAGTCCACCTCTCCTCCCTTAAGTTCTGGATGCCGGGTATTCTGTCACAGCAACAAGAAAGTAGCTAAGACCAATGAGATAACTGAGAGACGGCACCACACAGGCCAGGGCGGAGGCAGAAGTGGCTGCCAGCAGCAAGAGTCAGCTGGCCAGAGAAGCCCCAGGGTGTATTGTCAGGTGAGGGCCACCATCCTTGTGGTGATCTGAGTCCAGTGATGGCAGCTGGTGGGAGGCCAAGGCCCCTGCCGGGTCCCCTGACCAAAGTGGCCCTCCTGGGCCCCAGGCTGGGCACGGAGCAGGGGTGGCCAGGCTGCACACCCGGGGCTCGGCTGCAGAATGCATGCAGGTGGTGCACAGCGTCGGCACCCGGCCTGTTGGGGATCGTGGGGGGTGGGGTGGGGATAGGAGCCTCAGCCCACTAGGACTGGGGCTGCGAGGCAGGCAGCTGATGACACCAGGCTGTACTGCACTGTACTGCACTCTGGCTTGCTTTGCTCCTGTTAATAAGGCATGAAACAAAAGAAAAGGAGACCCCTGAGAAAAGAACAATTCTACTGATAAGCGTTCTTATCAGAGCCCCTGCCCCATTTCTATCTGTGGGGCAGATGGGAGCAGGGCCGGAAGAGGGGGTCTGAGATTTAACCAGGTTTCTCAGCAGTCTTAGTAAAAAATGAGGATTTCCCTGTTTTCTCCAGACAGCTTTCAACACGCCTGGCCTGAAGGGAGAAGGCGCCTACCCCTTGCGCAGGCCCCGCCGTGTTTCTGGGCTCTGAGCGCCTGGTGGGTCCTGAGGCTTTTCTAGAAGCCAGAGCATCTGTGGAGGAAGAAGTCTGTGTTGTGTCCCATCCTGGGCCCTATTTGGGGGCAAGGTGGCTTGCTGAGACCCCAGCCTCCTTCCTGGTGCCCCCTGCACTACAATACGGAACCCCTCCTGCCAGGAGGGGGCGCTGCAGCCCCTCTCTCCAGCCCAGATCCTGAAGTCCTCCCAGGCAGGAGGCAGCTTGGGTTTTCTGAGTCCTACTTCCAGCCTTTATTTCTGCCTTGCTGGCTCGGGATGGCAACGTGGGAACTCGCTCTGGAACGGGAATTGCTGCCCGGAGAAGTGGAGGGTATGCTCTTTGAGTTTGGGTCACAAGATTCTGTGCTCCAGACTTCAGGACTTTCCAATATTTGCCTTAAAATTAGGGAAGTTCCTGGTCTTGAACAACTGTACACTTTTCCAGCACACGTAGCTCAGGCCTTTCATTCTGAAACTCCTGTTAACTTGGTCACTCGTGCGCTGGTCTATTCCTTAGGCAAACCAAGACGGGATTGCGTTGTTTTGCACAGTGGCCAGGGCTGGGTGGCTGCTCTGTTGGGGCTGGGAACGTTGGTGCACACACGGTGTGCTCTGCATTAGGCCTTTATGGTAGCAGGGAGTGCTGGGGGCACAGACATGGGTCCAGGGAAGGATGTGAGAGGGGCTCAACGGGCCTGACATCTGCCTCTGTCTTTTGCAACTTACTACAAGTGCTTTCCTATGTACAGGAAAGCAATTCTTCTGCGAGAAGGAAAACTTTTTTTTTCCTTTAGGAAAGAAATAAGGCCACTCATATTCTACTCGGTGCTTGTACCATCCGAAGCTGCAAGCAATTTGCAGGCCAGGGATTTTATTTTATTACCATAACGAACAATCCTTCCTTTACTCCCTCCAGAAAGATCCTGGATGTGAGATGTGCTCTCTGCCGTGGACCCTGAGCTCCAGCTGGGCAATGCACAGAGCAGCTGGTGATGTGTGAAGCGAGTGATTTGACCCAGGGGCTCAAGGGTCAAAGAGAGCTACACAGACGTTAGGCTCTGGAGGCTTCTGGGGCCACGCACTGAACCATCTCCTGCTAACTCTTCCCTCCTGCAGTCCAGGTTCCCCAGGGTCTAGGACTCCTCACAAGTAATCTAGCCCCTCCTTCCTTCAGCCCAGGGGCCAGGCCCAAAGGGGGAGTGAGGCAGAATCCTCCTTCTGCCAATGTCTATCAGAGACACTGGGCAAGCTACCCAGACCTTTAGCCCTTCCCCAGCATCCCTGGCCACGACTTCTGCTCCAATACATGATGGTGCTTTCCAGAGGAAAGGAGACCAAGAGAGCCTCCCCCTGCCCAACCCTGCAGAGTGGCCCTATCTGCCCATCACTGGGCCTGAGCAGGCTTCTCTTGTGTTCCTTTTAATGAGATGCTAATGGGATGCATCATTAACGCAGCAGCTTTTTAAACCTGAGCTCTTGTAAATTTTCAAAGGTCACATTTTTACGGTGGCTGACAGCATCCTCCTCCTTTCAGCGACTGAGGAACACTGAAGACACTGGTCCTTTGTGGCTGCAGCACCCTGTGAGGCAGGAGCTAGGCTGAGGGTGCCTGCTGGTCCTGCCCTCCCCCTCCCCACGGCAGTCTCACAGCGCGTGTGGGCGGCACTCTACCCACTAGGGGAACCAGCTACATGTGGCCCACTGAGCTGCTCCCGGAACGCAAGGATGCTTGCTTGAGGGGGTCAGGCAGGGTGCGACATTTGGCTGGGGAAACAGAAGCACTGAATCCCCACGCAGCACCGTGCTCATCAGGCTGTACACCCACCAGTCTGCCACAGCCCAGATAGGCTGCTTTTTGCTGGTTTGTTCACCCACAGGGAGCACTTTACTCTACTTTGCACAGAGGTACCATACCAACTAGCTGCATCTGGGGGTTCAGGAAGGCTGAAGGATGACAGGGCATAGACTTCCAGGCTTGGCTTATTCTTACCTCGACTCACCACATACTGCCAGAACTCACCACACCGCCCCTGGGACCCATTCCTGACTCCTGGGGGAGCTAACTCTGTGAGGAAAGAGCCCAGCATCGTGGCTGGCCCAGCAGGTGCACGGCCTGGACTAGGTGCCCAGGGGAGGAAGGAGTACAATGTCGGCCGACAGGAGCGGCAGCATCACTGCTTGCTCGATGAGTGAATGAATGAGCTCACAGCTTCAGGAAGGACGTGTGCGTGGGTAATGAGGCCACAGAGCAGGGCCACGAAACAGCACCGTTCCCCTCGTTAGAGACATGAAGCTTCCAGACTGAGGGGGCCTCTTGTGCTGGGGCCCCCAACACCACTGTTCCGGATGCTGCTGGGAGGCCTGGCTGACCCGGTCTATTGACTGTTAACCAGAACTTGGTGGTCCCTAGGTGTCTCGGTGTGGAGCAGGTGTGAGATGCTGAGGAGTGACTCCTGCCTGTGCAGCGAAGGGGTAGAATGGGGAGGTTATCTTCTAGGGCACCAAAATACAGCACTTATTATTACTGTTTTCCTAGAGGTCAAAAGAGGGCTAGTCAATGGAACCTGGAGGTCGGAGAACGCTTCTAGACGAGAGGAGCGGGCACTGAGCCCCCAAATCCAGGCAGGATTCAGTAAGACAGTGAGCCTGGGGCTGAGGTCACCACCGAAGGACCCTGCAGCAACTCGTACATTTCTACCTTAGACATATCCGACAAGTCCAGCTCCAGGGTACACTTCTAGGGTGACGTGGGACAGTGATGCCAACGCCGATGGCCCTCCACTGCCCATGAACCTGCCTCCCAGCCTGGGACCTTTGGAGCTTGATATCCTGTCACTGTGTGCAGCAGCAGACAGAGGTACTGGGGGCTGCGACTGCTGAGCACCACAGACCACGGCCCACTCTCTGCCAGCCCCATTACAGCTGCGAGCCCCTTCCTCACCAGAGCTCCTGGAGTGGCCCTGCTCATCACAGTCGGCTCCCCCAGCTGTTGTCCTTCCTCCGGGCCAGAAGCCCTGCTGGGCACCTGGGCACAGTGACAGTCAAGATCCTGCCCTGGAGGGATTTACAACCCACAAAGCTGGGACAGACCCACAAAGCCTTGCTCCCACCCATTAAAAATGGGACAGGAGCCACATTCAGGAAAGGTTCAATAAAACCAGGACGAAATGCAAGGGAAGACCAGACCGGGGAAATAAATGGAGACTGGAAGCCACATGGAAGAAAACTGCAGGCCTTCAGGACAAGAGGGGCCTATGACATACTGCTCCAAGGCAGGAGGATCGCCAGTTCAAGCCCATCCCGGATAACTTATCAACTTAGTAAGACCTGCCTCAAAACTAAAACTAAACTAAACAATGGGCTGGGGATATAGCTCCGTGCTAAGTCACTGGGCTGGATCCCCAGAGTAGCAAATAAAAACAAACAAACAAAAAATAAGCCAGTGACTTTTCTTTTTTTCTTTTTTAGCAAAAAGAGCACAGCAGATGTGCCACTACGCCAGTTCTGAGCCAGTCTTGTCTGGTGCCGTGGACCCTGCAGATCAGGCAAGCAGAGGAGCGATCTGTGGAGGCCACGGGTGCCACAGAACTGTCCACCAACATCTGAGTTCTCATGCACCAACATGTAAGCAATTTGAAGATGTTGTTGCTTCAAGCTACTAAAAGGGGGAAAAAAAACAGAGGTGTGGGTACACAGCTTACTGTGCATATTGCAAAATAACAAAAGATCAAAAAGTCATTTGTGCGTTGCTCTTGGAAGACACAGCCGCAGATTTCTCTGTGTCCCTCCGTGTTCCGTGGAAGATCAGGGGGCTGTGTAAATACAGGAGGGACGGTTAAGTGCATAAATGCTAGAGCTAGACATAGTGCAACCACTCCAGATGGGCGGTGGGAACAAGTGGCCTGAGTAGAGAGCTGCGAGCCACAGCCGGGACAGCGCCAGTGGGCGCCTCCTAGAGCTCACAGCGCTCTGACCTTAGCCGGCAGCCTCGTCTGTCTCGGGATTCCCTGTTCACATTCACCAGATTTGGGAAAGACACACGTTGGTGGGCAGATCTCGGAAGCCCCTGCCTCTGGATTCTGAGAGGTCCCAGAGACAAGGGATACTGACCAGGCCTGGGCCCCGTGGTGGCCCCTTGCCATGTACCACTTAGAGGCTCCTGCTCTGAGCCTAGGCGTCAAGGGGTGAAAATGAAGGGCCTACTAAGCTCCAAAGAGAAGGTAACTGCAGGTAAATCCCCATGTGGCCCGGTGGTGGTGGGGTCTCTAGAGCGCCCCTGCCCTCATTAACTAGGCTGCCCTCTTTGGTCCTGGGCCTGGCCTCTGGCTGCACCCTGGATCGCCCTTTCTGAGCCCCCACCACAATGTACTACGGGTCTGATGAAAGTTCTAATAATACTAACCAATGATGTGTTAAATTGAGACCCTTCTGGCTTGCACGGCGGAAACTGCAGGATGATTTAAAGGACCAGTGCTTACCTTTCTCTATCAATTTGCTGCTAAATTACTGCTTTCAGAGCAACTTATAGAAAAGTAATTCTTTATTTAAATTTTAATTTCAATCTTGTCATTGTAAATACATATTCAGATTCCAATCGTATTACAGAATATGATGATGTCTCTGGAAGGTAAACGATCCTGCTGGGAGTCTGGGAAGTTGGGGGGTGCAGAGGAGGTGATGAGGTGTACAGAGGGAGGGGCAGGGAAGGACAGAGACACCAATGGAGGTGAAACTCCTGCTTCCCCGCCCCCCCCTCCCCCCACCCACTCTGCCCTGGAATCTGTGAGCAGCCCTGAGGGCCACCTACAAATACTTGAAGTAGAAACCACCATCTACTTTCTGCACCTGGATCACCACGAAGATCTGAGCCATAAGGCTGCGTGTGGCACAGATGAAACGGGGCCACCTGGCTGGTCGCCATCCCAGTAGTTCACACTGATTGACTGCTTCCCGTATACCAGGCACAGCATGGGCTCTTTCCCTCCATGAGGAATTCTATGTTCTTCCCTTATTTTTACCAACGTAATCAGGGCCAGTACTGCTAAGTGATACCCAGGAAATGGCAAACTTCCATCTTCCACCTCTGTCTGTTTTAGTCTATTTTGTGTTGCTATCACAGAATTCCCAAGGTGTCACAGGTAGTAAAGAAAAGAGGTATCCTTTGTAGTTCTGAAGATGCTCAGCTGTCATCAGGGCCTCATTCTAGGTGGCATCATAATGGCACAAGTGTCTGTAGGAGATGTCACATGGCAACAGGAAGCGACGGACTAGAGAAAGGCTGGGCTCACTGTGTTTGTAACAGCCTGCTCCCAAGGAAATGAATCCACTCCTACCAAGACTGACCTACTTCCTCCACGCAGGAGGGTCGTCTCACGGCCTAATTACTTTCTACTGGGTGTCATCTCTTAAGGTTGCCAGTACCTAACCACAACCACCACATGGGGACCGTCTCTAGCACGTCTGACTCTGGGAGATAAACCATATGCAAACCACGCATGGCGTTGCCTAAGCCTTTCAGAAATGCTTTGGGATGGCCAAAGTGCTCCTCTGTCACCTGTGGTCTCCATCTTGCCCATATCAAGGCTGCCTCCATATTATCCCACTGGAGGAGTCCCTCTCCTATGTGCCCACCGGAGCGCCGGCCGTAGCCTCCACAGTGTCCAGATCACCTGGGCCTCCTCTTCTGACCCTGATGGCACAGTGCGGTAGGGATGCTGGATCCACTGGGCTTCAGCATCTCTCCTACTCCCTAAGATCTTGGACTCTGAGTTACCATGGACACCTTTCCCCAGCCGTGCCAATGTGGTCTGGGCCCTTTCTGCTGGGACCAGTTCCTTAGTCTCAGACTAGGGCTATATGGCCGGATGCCTCTACCCCCTCCTACGGGGGTGATGTGCTTCAGGGCCCACCCTGCTCCTCTCCCCTCGGAAGCACTTGGCTGACTCCCTGTCATCAGCTGCTTCTCTTTGGCTCTCCAACACGAGGGCCGAGAAAGACCTTCGGCCACTTTGTCTGCCTTCCACCCCTTCCTGAGTGGTCAGTCCTCCCCGGGTCTGGGGGCACTTGGTGGCCCCCCGCGTCTACACCTGCCTCTTCCCCGTCACTGCACTCCTAATGCTCCCTCCCTACCCGAGCTGTCCCTCTTTCATGATTAGTTTCCTAATATGAACTACCTGTGCCGTAGCCACCGTCTTCGCCAGCACCCAGCCTTCTCTAGTGTTCTGAAGGTATATTTGCGTTTCCCTTCCCCAACATCAAAGTAGATTCCTTGGACACATTCATGCTCAGAGTTCAGCATGGATGGCCTCCCTTGTGGATGGGAAGCACGCGTGGACGGGGCTGGCTTTTGTGCCATGCTCTAGCACGTGCCCTGTCCAGATCCCCAGCCCCTTCCTCCAAACCCCCTCCCAACAGATGGGCCTCGTGGACAAAGGAAATGATAAATCTGGCAGAACCTTACAACTCCGAGCTTTCAACTTTCCTCTAACAACTTTCAACCAAAAACTTCTTAGTCCTATTTCCAAGTAACTTTTCATCCATTACAAAACCCACAAAATTTTCAAAGGGGCTTTGAAATAAGATCACCTAGAAAAAAAGCCCATCACAAACGAAAGTCTTTGAAAAGAAAGAGGCCCTTTCCTGTGCTGAAGCGCCCCTCTGATACGCTTCCCTTTCATTCCGCAGAAGGTGCAGGGCAGGCCTGGCCCTCAGCAGATGCCTGTGATGTGCGAGAGCGAGTGGCCCAGACAACGCGTGGACGCAGGGGAGAGTGCTGGGCAGCTGCTGTGGAGCTGGGCCGGGCCTTTCATCCCCCTTTAATCAGCCCTCATGGAGCCCCCAGCAGCCAGGCTCCTTGCAACCTGCCCCTCCTGCTCAGAGGCCCTGCCACCCTGCCTGTTCCTGTTCACCTCAGCGCTGGTGACACGCAGCTCTCTCTCCAGAGCCTGACTGTCTTGATTCTTGTTCCGGGGTGGGCGGGTCGGTAGGCGCAGCCAGGGCAGCCCCTTCTCTGGCCTTTGATGGGACATTTCCCAAATGCCAGCCCTGCAGGCAGAGACTCTAGGACCACCTCCTCACCCTCCCCAGGGTCAGCTTCAGACTCTCAGCCGCACATCAGACAACACTCACTTCCGGAAGTCTTTGTTACTTTCAGATTTGCAATCCACAGTGCATCTGGCAAGGAAACGTTCTCTGTCCTGGGCAGCTGGGCTAAGCGTGGGTGTGGGGACTTCATGCCGGGCCTGTTCTCTGAATGGACTACCTACCTGCTCATGGGGTATTAGACTTTGAGCGCCCGATACTAAGTGTGAACCAGACTTCTGGGTCCTTTCCCAGACAGTTCTCAACCGAGTCAGGGGAGACAGCCAGCTCCCTAGAAAGGCCTGGCTGGGGGCTCCCCTGCCGCCCAGGGTCTTCCCAGGATGACCCCAGAGGACATTCTAGGATCATCTAAGCCCTCCTCATCCTAGGCAGGAGGAGTCCCAGCTTCCTGTCTGCAACCTTCTCCATGGTCCCTTCAGAATCTCCCAAGACTCTTCCCTTCTGGCCATAGAGCTTAACAGAACATTGTTAGCATTACTGTTATTTTAAAATTACAAAGACTTGGTGAAGACAGCGAGAGGACTCAGTTCTCAAGGCCGGTGTGTGACTCGCAGAGCACCTGTTCTGAGGGCAGGAAGTTGATGCAGAGCCTCATCCAAAAGCTGAGGGACAGAGTCCTGACACATTTGTCCTCAGAGACCGCGTGAGAGGCCTTACAAGAGACGGGCCTGTGGCAGGGTCATGCCAAGGGACAGACGAGACATAGAAACAAACACTGCGGCACAAACGTCTTGGTGAGGTGGCCCCTCAGATGAGTGGCACAGCTGAAGGAGCTCAACTTGTTTTATTACAGGGATTTCATGACTCCCTGAAGCAAGTTGGAGCCTGAGCGTGGCCGCAGCTTAGATTCTACTGCAGTGTGGGGCTCCGGGGCTTGGCAGGATTGATCAGCCTTGCTCTGAGAACATTCCAGAGTGTGCGAGGGACTCCTCTGTAATGGTAGCAGTGGGTGGCCAGTCAGGTCCTCAGGGACAGGCACTCCTGCCAACAGGCCAGCTCCACTCCCTTCATTCAGAACTGAGCTGGATGCATACCTGTAATCCTAGCACTCTGGGAGGCTGAGGCAGGAGGACTGCAACTTTGAGCCCAGCCTGACCAGCTTACTGATTTAGCAAGACCCTCTTTCAAAAAAATTTTTTTTATCTTATATTTTTATAAAGGGCTTGGGATGTCTCGATGCAAAGGGGCTGGGTTTAATCCCTATTACTGCAAAGTAAATAAGTAAACACAAAAAGAATGAAGGTATACATGGCATTTTGGAAGGAATGGCTTTGTTTAGTTCTAGCCCATCTTTCTGGGCTTTGGGAAGCACACTGGGCAGATGGCTTCTATCCACACTCACGGGAGATCCAGGGCCAAAAGGGACAGCAGGCAGATCTTAAGAGGTGATGAACTGGCCAGGAGATGCAGGTCTCTTTTGGGGTAGACAGACAGATGGACTTTCTTTCTTTAGGAGTGACACAGGGAAGCAGATGGGTGGGCCTCCGTGTGTCAGTACACCACGCACAAGGTTTGTTGTGACCTGTACAATGTGAGGCTCTGATCATTGAGCTACTACCCCAGCTCCTAATTTTTATTTTTATTTTTTGGAGACAGGGTCTCACTCTGTAGTCTAGGCTAGTCGTAAACTCACTGTAAAGTCTAAGCTGGCCTAGAACTCCACAGCAACCCACTTGCCTCGGCTTCCAAAGTGTTGGGATTACAGGCACTTGCCTCCATAATGGGGCCTACGTGGTGCCAGGACTCGCTTTAACCAGTGAGCCACAGCCTCAGCCCCCAGACATATGCCCTGCACGAAGGGCCCTTCCTCATCAGCAGTTTCTGTCTCATTTCCAAGGGCAGTGCTGCCTGGCTACCACAGCCACGACGATGCTGAGTTGGGCTCATCACCTTCCGGGCACCACCCACCCATCCAACCGTCTGCTCAGCCCTGCATATTGTGACGCTCTCCTGTTTGGGACGCCCAGTTGTCAACACCTGAGGCTTTGAAGAGCACACAGCTGGTGTGGAATCTTGTCATACACACAACAGGTGATGTCAGTTGGGTCTTTAGGCCAAGAGTTCTTTGAAGCCAAGTTCTGGGTGTCCACTGTGCTCCCCAACATCTTTGCTCAGGCTGCCAGGGGTGAGGGTCTCCCAGGGGTGATGACAGGCAACAGAAACTTATTTCTCACATTTCTAGAGGTTGGGGTGCCTGAAGGTCCAGTGCCAGCATGGCCATGTTCTGGTGAGAGCCTGGTTCCTTGTCTTACAGAGGGCTCTGTGCTCATGTGGCAAAAATCTCTAGTCTTCTTACGGGGCCCCATCCAACCATAAGGGCCCTACGCTATGACTTCATCTAACCCTGTCACCTTGTAAAGGCCCCACTTTCCAACACTGTCCGAGTGAGGGTGAGGTCTTCAACCTGCGAATGCTGCTGGGGGACTCAATTCAGTCCATGGTACCCACCCAGCACGCACACAGTGGGTGTTCAGAAACGCTGTCCGGATTGATCTACTGTGTGCCGTTTGTCTGGCTCTACACTGCCCACAGTCCCAGGGATGCGTTTCATGGAGACACCCTCAAGCCTGATTAGCCTGCCGGTTGGCCCTCCCATCAGCCTGAGCTCTCATTTTCCGATTTTGGTTTACTTTCTCCCCCCTCTCACAACATAATCTCCATGATCTCTAGTCTTTCCCGAATGCTGTTGAAAGCCTTGTTGTATTTATCTCCGGAGAATCCGCCGTGCCCCTGTGCAATTTTCCATTGTCATGGTTCATTTTAATTTCCTCTAAGGCTGTTGGCCACTCTCGTGTTCAGAAATAGCTTGTTCCACTTAATAAAAGCGCTTAAATATGCAGACTCGAGAAGTTTCCTTTGCTTGCTCCTAAACATCACAGTAAGTGGAGTGAGTTACATAGCCTGCCTCGTGCTTCGAGGCTGAGCACAGGTCACGTGGCTTCCCAGGAAGGAGAAGCTCTGGATTAAAGGTTTAAGGGTCAGTGCAGGATCCTAGAACTTCTGGTGAAAACCCTGCCCACCTGGATGCCCCTACATCTAATTGCCTCGCGGACATCCCTGGGGGTCTCCTGGAGTTACCTCTCTACTTCACAGTGCCCAGATCTCTCACCTGGTGGCCAGAAACCCCATCTACAGGAAGCCCAGGCACCAGGCCACAAGGCCAAAGCCAGGGCACTGTAGACTCTGGTGGTTTTGGGCTGGACTGCAGGTCACGTATCAGTACTATGTCAGAAGCGCAGACCTAAGTTGTAAAGGGTAATGTCCCAGGACGCCTTCTTACCTTCATATAACCACAAGAGTCGAGGTGATGGGTGGATAGTGGCATAGAACTAGGGTGGTGTGGACCACCAGGCACTGACTTAAGCCACTGATAAAACAGCTACAGAAGCTGGGAAGCCAGTTCCTGTCCCGTCCTGCTCCCTCCTCCTGGAGCACAGAAGCCTCTCTTCTCCCCAAGAACCCAAGCTTAGCTCTGGGAAGGAGTAGAGGGCAGGCAGGAGAACACAGGCTTAAGCATTATGGCCCACACAGGCCCTAGAGATGGAGAGTACAGGCAGTGCTCATGACTGCCCTACGGGTGCAGCTCGCCTGTAGTATCACCACTGGTCCCCAAGAACTCATCTTCAAACATTCCCATGTAAGCCTAGCCCCTTCCTTTGTCTTCCTCCAGGTTCAACACTGGCATCAAACTCCTTTGGGGGGCTGCAGGTCTATTCGAAGTCATCTTTACATCTATAGCAGAGGTGGGAGAACCTCCCCACCCAGACTTGGCCCCTTTGCCTTAAGAACATGACTGACTACCTCATTCACGCTCAGCAGCTCCCTCCTACCAGCAGAATGACACACACTTTCCCCCGTGCACAGAGGAGCACATGTGCACACATACACACACACTACACACAGCCCTGCACAGCCTGCTTAGGCTGCAGGGTACGTAGCACCACAGGGAAAGGGTAGCTGGCAGGTCCCCCTGATTGTCCTATGGGATCTTTCCTTCTCCAAAAGTGGCTCCAGAATTCGGAGTCCTCTATGGCTACTTTGAGCATCCCCTCCTAGATACTTTTTCCTAAATCAGCTTCCAATCTGACTCATTTCGGTTTTTAAAACAAGAAAACATCAACAAACCCAACGCGGGGAAACAGATGGTAATAATTACAGGAGGGAGAAAACAGAACTGGCTCCCTCAACAAGGGGCAGGCAAACACACGGTTCTGGGCAGACCCCAGTTGTTCCCCACCAACCTCCCAACCCTGCCACTCCTGCGTGAACCTGCGCCTGAGGCTCCCAGGGCTCATTTCCACCTCCAGGTCAGACCAGCACTGGAGGAGCCATAAGCTGCCGAGCACCAGGGGCAGGTCCCCTGGAACGGGAGCGGGGCTGACAGTTCTCCAGGAAGGGAAGGAAAGACATTCCTGAACGCTCAGGCCAAGCTCCTCCGAGCTGGACACCTCCTCCGAGGCCTTTACAGAAGCGCGTCCCACCCACCAGATCACTAGCCTGAGGGCAGGATGAGCTTTACTCTGTCTGGGTGGTGAGCTGGAGAAGAGCTGGGCTCTGGAGCCAGGCCGTTGGTTCAAGTTCAAATTCTGCCTCTCACAACTGCAGAGAAGCTGGACACAGTGGCTCACACCTGGAACCCCAGCACTACGGGAGGCGGAGGGAGACGGAGCACAAGCTCAAGCTCAGCCTGGGAATCTTGGCAAGGCACAGACATCCTGTCTCAAAATAGAACAGTAAAAATGATGGGGACGTAGCTCGGTACGAAGGCCCTGGGTTCAATCCCACTACTGCAAAACCAGAACAAGAGGGAAGAGCTTGGGCCAGCTAAGGGACCTCACCCCAACAATGGAGATTAACGGCTGCAGAGGGCCCAGCACCAACGCCCGAGTGCAGCGCGCCCAGCGAGAGGCTCTGACGGTGCTGTGCCAGGCAGATAGCTGGCTTCTTGTCTCATGCTCATTAAGCCGCCATAACATCTGCGGGGAGGCTAAGGAGGCCACCTTCAGCTTGCCACGAAAGGTGCACTGGCCATTCCAGGTACCCGGGGAGCGGGTGTGCCCTGCTGACAGCGAGGGGGCCCAAGGGCCTGGGAGCAGTCAGCATCCAGGGTGGCAAGTGGAGCCCGCTGTGCTCTATACCCCTGGCCCTGTCATTTGTCCCTAGCACACCACACGGTGGAGAGTCAGGCAGGAGAGCAGGTACAAGCAGGGGGACAGGTACTGGAAGGAGCGGGCATCCCGCCCTGCCCTGTGCATCCAGGCAGGCTGCTGATGGACAGGGCCGAGCGCCACCCAGGACGGGTGGGTGTGCCAGCCTGGGCATGGCAGTGCCGTGCCTTCAGGGGTCAGGCATCCGAGTGAGGGCTGTGAGTCCCTGTTCCTCTCATTACCCGAGAGCCTCAGGCTAGAAGCCAACCTCTGGGAGTCTGCTTCCTCACCTGCGCAATGAGAATCTGAATCCTCCGTGCCAGGCCCAGGGAGGGTCTCAGAAGGATGTGGGTTGCAGGCGCCCAGCCAGCCCCTTACACGGCCCGGGGTCACTGCGGGTGGCTGCTATGCACCTGCCTTCTGGACAGGACTCTCTGAGGCATGTGTTCTAAGATATGTCTGCACACACGCTCTCGAGTGTCAGGACCAGATCACAGCATGGTGGTGACCACACTTGATTTCACATGGGCACTACCCACATTCTCACACACGTGGCTGTCTCGCACTACCTACCTCTGGGCTCCCCGTGCCCCTTTGTGAGCCGACGGCCTACTCCTCCCGTTCCACCCCGGGCCCTTTGCAGAGGCCCTCGTCCCTGAGGATGCGCTGTGGCTGCCACTGAGAGGCAGTGCTCTGTGCTCGCGCTGCTGAGCATCTGGCAGAAGCGGGGCAGGGAGCTCCAGGAGGAAGGGGCGCAGGGGATGCCTGACCCCTGCCGGGCTGCCCAGGGCCTGCCACCACCAGAGAGGGTCACGTTGCAGCTTGTCTGAAGAGAGAGGTGGCTTTCTGCAACACACTGTTTCGGTAGCTCCCTCTGTTCACCTTAAATCACAATGACACCCCGCTTTCTTTCCCGGGGCTCGGCATTTTCCTGTGTTCACGGTGCACGTTTCCCGGCCCCAGGAGTCTGTCCTGCTGGCAGCTCAGTGTGTGCTCCTCCTGCTCCGCACCCCCTTCCTCTCTCTCTCTCCAGCCCCTCCCCTCTTCTCTCATCCACCCCTTTTCTCCTTCCCTCCTTTCCTTCTCCCTCCCCTTCCCATGTACTCCAGAATCTCACAGTTGCTGCTTCTCAGCCTCTGCCGCAGCCAGGCCCAAGCCAGGCCACAGGCTGCAGTCTGGAGGCCTGAGCTGACCTGGACCAGCCCTTCCGCCTCATCTGAAAAGCAGCAAAGGGTCTGGGTGGGTGTCTCTGTGTCCCCTGGGGCCCCTTGCTGAGGTGGCCTGGGGGCTCTCTGAGGTCAACTTCCAGAGCTCCTGTTGCTGCTGCTGGATAAAACTGAGACCATGGACCACATGCTTTATAAGGCCAGCGCCTTCACAGGCCAACACTGAGCCTCCCCAGGAGGGGACCAAGCCTTGGAGCGCTATGCCACGCTGAGGTGGGCGGGTGTGCCTCCAGCTGCCAGCCTGAGCTCCGCAGAACCTCGTGCTCCTGGCTCCCGAAATGGGGGTTCCATGCAGAGAACCTGCCTTTACCCCTAACAGGAGAGGCACAGGTGGTGCTGTGGCAGGCTGGGAGCCACCTCTCCCAGGGTCTGGCCTCCCCTCTTTATGTCCCGTGTTTCTCGGGGTTCTACAAGCTCCTGTGCTGCCCTCTGCCACCCTGGCGTGGGCGCTCACTCATGCCACTGCCTTAGGGCCGGAACGCCACGTTTACATTCCAGACCCCATGTCCCCAGCAGCCTTCTTGGCATCTGTGCTTGGCCTTTCTGGCTGCACCTCCGACTCAGCATGTTGCCAGTCTCTTCTTGAGTCCTGTGTGGAGGGCTCTGTTGCAGAGCAGACCCCACCTGTTCCTAAGGCAGGAACCCAGGACTCTAACCATTCTGCACCGTGCCCCGAGGCCACCCTGCTGGTGCCTCTTACCTGTTCTTTCCAGTAGCCCTGACCTTCCTGCCCCTAATATCTGCTTTCTCCTGACTCTTTACCCCCAACTCTGTTCTTTGCGTTGCAAAAGGACTTTTTCTAAAATAATTAGTTCTCTAAAAGGTAAAAACGACCACGCCACTCTCCTGAAATCCTCCACTCCTGTAGTCTCCGAAGTCACCTCCTGACCCGGCCTGCTGGCTGCCCTACGCCCCTCTGCCACTGATCTGACACGTCTCCCACTAGCACACCGTACAGCTTGCTGCTTGCTGTCTGCAGGCCTCAATCTCACCGGCTGTGTTCCAGCCGACTCCCCTCCTACAGGGCTTGCTTCCTCCGATCCTGGAGGGCTCAGCTCAGCTTCGTCCCCTCCGAGATGCCCTCCCCGGACAGTCTCCTTCTTGGACGGGCCACACGCGCTTTCTCCTGCTGGCCAACAGCACATGGGATCTCTGGAGTCTGACTACTACTGGACCCTGACTCTTCTATGACCCCTCCACGATACTGCGAATTCCGCGAAGCAGAGACCGTGTTTTATCTCCAGGTTAGTACCTGGCACACAGTGGGTGTTGGGTGAAAATTTGGGGAGTGAACTAAGCTCTAGTACTCCCATGATGCTCTGAGGGACGAGGGATGAGGGAGCGAGTCAGGACTCACGCAGCGGCTGTCCTCCCCAGGGCCTCGGCAGTGCCTCCATCTCCCTTCTTGGTACCCTTCCAAGGTGAGAGAAGTTTTGATTCCTTTCTAATCAAGATGTCAATAGGGAGTCCTGACACCAGGCATCCATTTGTCACCATAGGAGGAGGCTTCCCCTGCGTTCTGTGTCCTGGCAGTCAGTTCATATTTCTAGCCTCTAATCTCTTCTGTCATCACCGATCATCACCTGCTTGGGTTCCGCTGGGGCCTGATCTTCTGAATCAGTGTCGGTGTTCCGCCCTGGAGGGGGTAGGAGGGGGTTGGCCTCCAGGGGAGCCACAGCAAGTCCTACATGAGTGGACCTACTTCCCTGGTCTATTTCTCCCCAATTCCTAGTCACTTTGAGCCTCTAGGTTCCTCTGAGAGCACCCACCACCCTCAAAACAGTTCCACAGGCCCAAGTCAGCACAGGCCTCTAACCCTGTAGGAGAAGCAAGCTCTCTGATCGCCGCGCAGAGTATTAGGCTTAGATCCTCACCTGCTGTGTGGGGCTCCTGCTGCCAGGGGCTCTACCCCTAAGCTACAACCACAGCTGTTTTTATTATTTTGCTTTGATGTAGGGTTGAAGTTGCTGAGGTTAGCTGTGACCTTGTCCTCCTCCTGTCTCAGTGTCCTGAGAAGCTGAGGTTATAGACACGTGCCACTGTACCCCTGACTTGCTATTTAAAAACATTCCATTTGTGATTTCCTTTATCTTCCAGGCGGAGGCGAGCAGAAGGGTGGTCACTGAGTCTAGCGAGAAGGGCAGAAACTGTGGCTAGAACCTCTCTTTTGTAACAGAGAGGCTGCTCATGTCTGGCTGCCTTAAAGGAGGGACCAGAATGTCCCAAGCCCTGGTGCCGTAGGAGGGAGGACCAGCCTTGGCCTGTGAAGGGACAATCTTGCAAAGCATCATTTCGATTCATACAGTTCATGGTCTCTAGTTTTCTTAGCACACAGAAATGGCTACAGAGCTTGCTGCAGACATTGGCCTTATTCTGAATGCTTTGGGATTTACTATCTCCTTTCACACAGGATACACTTGAGCTGGTCAGGCTGTGGGTTCAGGAGGGATTCCAATCCCTGCCTTCAGTGATGTCATCTATCTAGCTATGATTTATTATAAGGAATTGGAGACAGAGAAGTACCAAGATCTGTCCTTGGTAAGCTGCAAGTCCAAGAGAGTCCACATTATAGTTCCTTTCCAAAGTCCAACCAACCTATGATGTTTCAGCTCTAGCTGAAAGGAGGAAAAATCCAGTGTCTCAGTTAACAGTTAAGCAGGAGAAGTTCCCTTTGCTATGGGAGGGTTTCCTTTCAGGTCTGCTGACGATTGGCCTGACGGTACAGCGCAGAGAGCCACCTGCTTTATCCCCATTATGGCTTCAAATGTGAATTTCACCTGAGACAGGCTCACCCAGACACTCCCAGAATAATTATGTCTGGCCAAATATCTGGGCACACAAGGGTGGCCCAGTCAAGCTGACACATAAAATTAACCACATTGTGTATCAGACCTCCCACAACATAATGCTTCTTGTTGCAATTTGTGTTTGAAATTTGACTCTGGATGGGAAAACTCCAGGCAAGGAAGAAAGAAAAAAAAGTCGCAACAAGGAGAATATTAAGCAGAGCTAGAGCATTCCTTCCATGATGACAGAACTTTCCCTCTGGCTCTCTCTTTCCAATAAATCCTGCCCACTCCCTGGAGACGCAGTGCCTGCCTCTTCCCCACCCCCAAGCAAATAAAAGAAATAACACCGCTCCCCAGGCACATCTGCTCCCACACCTGGGCACCCGCTAGCTTGCTCCCTAACTGTTAACCTACAAGGGGCAGCGGCTTCCTTGTTTCCAGCACCCGGGGCTCCTCTACCTCTCCTGGCCCAGCCTTCCCACGCGGCTGCTTTACGCATTACCCACAACATCAAAAATGTTCCACAGGAGGTTTCAAGATTCCTAAAAAACAGATTCAAAACATCTCTAATACTCTCTGAAGAAGCAATATATCACAGGAAAAGCTGTAACCTTTAGTACTGCTGATACTGTCCAGGCCGTGGGCTGATTAGGAAGGTAACTGCAGCCAGTTCTCATTCTGTGTGGCGGCTGCGGGGGGGTGCGGGCCGGTCCACACACAGTTCGTGCTCCCAGCGAGGAGGCTGCTGAGTTCCCAAGCATTTGCCTAATGCCCTTTTATATAACCTGAGAAGAGCCACAGGACTGGAAGGCAATATTTTCCAAGAAACAGCTTTCTCCTATTAACACACTATCTCTGAAAATAATACTGCCTGTCTCTAAAGCGGTAACAGGCTCTGCACAGAATCCATTTTCCTGCCTTCTCCCAACCCCCCTCCCCTGCAACTCAGACACGCAAGGAGCTGAGGTCGAGCCTCACCAGAGCCCGCTGGACAGAGAGAAAGCTCCAAGTATTGTGAGGTATGAGCGCGTCACAACGACCGAAGGCCACCAAACAAGGACCGCAGACCCGCCCACTCCCTCCAGGGTCTGCAGCAGGTGCAGGCCAAGGAGGAGGCGGCTGGAGATCAGGTACGCAGAGGTGCCAAACTGTTTACCCTTGTTTCTTCTGAAGGTCAGTGTTACGGGCAAGCAGAGCAAACCGAGTGGAGGAGGCAAAAGAGAGCAGATGGAAACCCTTCCGACTAGCAAGACGTTTTCCCTCTGTTTGGTAAATGCAAGTGCTTTCCTGTTTTCATAGGATATTTCTACTTCACCAGCGAACAGGTCAACCCAGGCTAGGCAAGTACACTGCAATATAGTTACTGCTCTAATTCAGACAGAAAGCTCTGGAATGGAGATCTGTAGCCAGCCAGAGGTTCCTATGTGGCTTTCTCCCTGCCTGCAGAAGTCTGAGGAAGGTCCGTGGAACCGGGCTAGGGTCTCACCTACTTGGAACAAGCCACTGGAACTACCCCTTGTGCACTCTGTGTCCCTGCACAGGTTGCTAGGTGTCTCTGAACTAGCGTCCTGAGAATGCTGATCTTAGCAATTCGTGGGGTAGGTAAGGGTGATGGGCACCCAAGCCACACTCCAGGGGCTGGCACAGATTCGGCTCTTCCAAAAAGGATAGCTGTTATTATCCTAGAAAATGTCTTTGTGAATTGTTTGAAGATTGAAACCAGGTTCCTTTTTAATAAAATCTTGATTTTAGAAAAGCCTGAGGGCGCCTCTGTTTTCTTTATCCAGCAGAGCAGTGAGTTTGTCAAGGACAATATTTAGAGACTTGCTAAATTTCGCTCTAACGCACGTTACTGTGTTTGTTTTCCGCCCTTTCATCTTTCTCCAGCACCCCAACGCCATAAAAAAGGCTAGTTTAGGTGATAAGAAGAGTGAAGGTGTCAACCTCCCATAGAGGAACAGAAGGAAATGGTCCTAGGATTGCCTACAGTGGGTGGGAATGCTCTGGGAAGGAGGATTATGAAATTCAGCCTCCCAGTGCCTCACAACTGGCTGGGCCCAACAGGCCCTGGGGGGCTGTTCTTGCTCAAGGGCACAACTGGCTTTTTGGATCTCTTAGAGTGAGTGGAGGCCACCACCATGGAAAGTCAGAGGTCACAAAGAACTCAGTTTCCAAAGGAGAAGTGGAGTGGGTCCCATGGGATCCTGGAGCAGGAATACTGGCTGGTAAGACAGAGCCAGCGGCAGCTTGTGCAGAACAGAGAGGAACGGTGGCATGGCAGTGCCTGCAGGCCAGTGCCTCTGAAACATACTGATGTGGTCGTTTTAATCCAACGTCCTCAGCGCAAGCCGTGTCCGTGCAGTGACCCTAACAAGTGGCAAACACGCAGCTGCAAACACAAAGCGGGTGCAAAGCTACCTTGACCCGAATAATGAGTTTTCTCAGAGGGCCGAGGGTGCGGCGACAGTCCACGCAAGCTGCTGTCTCAGCAGCCCCTGGTGAGGATGCCGCGCTGCGCGGGGAGGCAGGCAGAGTGGAGCCTGGCGCCTGCGACTGGCGACACCAATCCCTTTCTCCGGTCACTCTGAGCTAAGTGCAGCAGAGGGCCACACCAAAGTTCCCGGGGCGCAGAGGTGCACGTAGAGCGGGGAAGGAGGGGCAGCCCGTGCGCTGGAGGCAGGGCCATGGTACCTGGGCGCAAGCTGTGTTTACAATAGGGCACCAGTCCCGGAAGCTGTGCTCTCATCTGTGAAACCGAGGAACCATGCCCACGGCGGTAGGTGAGGCACAGCCACGGCGCCGCGGCAGGCCTGGCACGCTGCAGACACTAGGTGTCTTCCCCGAAAAGTGGCTGGCTGCACATGAGGAAGGCTGAGAACGGGCACGTTTGGTTCAGTGACACTGCAGGCTCCACAGACAGGGTCAGGAGCGGCCTGATGGCTGGAGCAGAATTTTGGAGGAATCCTGCTCGGATGGAGGCGGGGCTGGCTGGGCCCAGGTTCTCTGGCCTGGGGAGGTGATGGCACCTTCTCGCCCTGGTGTCACCACTGCCGCCATGTGGCTCTTGGGGACTCCCTTCACACACCCTCCCACGGTCACCTCAGCTGAGTCTGCGGTGTTCTTTTCCTCTGCTGTCGGGGGCCCTCTTTTCTTTTTCCTTAGGTCTCTGTTCAAAGTCCCTGTAGTGAGGCCTTTTTTGACAGTACTGTTTAAAACTGAAAGCACATAACTCCTTGTTTTTCCCTGTTGAACTTACATTAGGCCTGTGAGTCCAAATTAGACATCATGTATAATATTCTATATCTGTCAATTAAGCCGTGTTTATGAATCATGTTTTCAAATCTTCTATGCCTTTGCTAACTATTTTTTTTTTTATGACCACTGTTTACTTGCTCTGTTATTAAGGAAATGTGTTGGAAGTTTCCAACTATGACTGTGGCTTTAAAACACTTTTTTCTCTGTAGTTTTATCAAATTTTGCTTTAGATATTTTGAGACCTATTCTATGTTCTTAGATGCATGCAATTATATCTTTCAGGTGAGCTGAGGTGGGTTGTTAAAAATAATTATGAAATACTCTTCAAAACTCTAGTATCGCTTTTTGTTTTAAAGTCAATTTTCTCTGACATTGATGTTGCTATATTTGATTTTTATTTTTGTATGTCTTTTTTCTCTTTCTACTCATATTGTTTTTTTCTAAATAGCATATAGTCAGAATTTAAAAATTCAGCCTGACAAGCTTTTCCTTTTGCTTAGAGCTTAGATCCTTGATGTAATTATTGATAAATTTAGGTTTAAATTCTCATTTTAGTCAGTGCTTTCTGTTTGTCTCATCGTTCCATATTCTTCTTTGTCCTTTTCTTTTCCTTTGCTTTCTGCTGGATTAAGTACTTTATATTATTTTGTTGTAAAATCCATTGATGTTACATTTATCATCTTTGATTTATTGAAGTCTAATGATATTTATGCCTGCCTTCTCGTCAATTCAAAGGCCTTAAGCCAATTTAACTTCATTTACTCTCAACCCCGATTCTATGCCACTTTTAGATATGATTTTCTTTATTTGTTGTTGCCTAAGAGTATTTTCAATTGCTTTGTACAATCAATATTCATTTAGATATGGATTTATTTTTACATTTTTTATTGTTCTTCATTGCCTTCTGAAACTCTAACTTGCCCTCTTGAATTAGTTTTCTGCTGCTTTAAAAAGATACTTGAGTATTTTCTTTCATCTAGATTACTGACAAATTATCACCGTGTTTTAACATTTTTTAAAAAATCGTACCTTTGTTCTTTGTTCTAAGGGTAGTTTCACTGGGCACAGCAATCTAAGTTGGCAACTTTTTCAGTACTGTGAGGACGTCATGGTGTCATCTTCTGGTGTCCAGAGTTTCTGTTGATAAGTCAGTTAAGCGTCTAGTTATTGCACTGTTAAAAGTAATCTGTTTCCCCCTGCTGTTTAGGTTTGTCTCTTTGTGTTTAGTTTTCAGCAGTTTTGCTACGAGTGGCTTAGTGTGGATTTGTTTTTATTTATCTTGCTCAGAATCTTAGTGTCTCTGGAGTCTGTGGCTTGGTATCGCTTAAGGTTTTTGGAACGTTCTCAGCCGTCATCTCTAGAAATAGTTCTTCTTACCCATTTTCTCTGGAACTCCAATTTACACATTTTGAACCTTTACATTGTAATTCCAGTGTCTATTACCTCCTCTTCCCATATACTTCTCTCCTGTCCCTTGGATGTTTTACTTATAAGTTGGGCAGTTCCCAATTCTCTCTTCAATCGTGCCTGATAGTGACCACCGAATTTCTTGCCTTGGAGCATCATGAAGTTGTTTATATTTGGTTCTTGAAAGAAGCATATAGTTCCAGGTTCTCAGCAGAAAACTACAACTAATAAACAGATAACTCCAATATATCTGAGACCCTCCTGGTTTCTGCTTTGACTTTCTGTTCTTTCTAAGGATGCTGGTTAATGCTGTCTCCTTGCATCTCCTCTTTCTTTGGTCACGTTTGATCCTGTCTTCACACATCACTTTTAGAAATAATCTGAGGACTGGGACGATGCTATGTTCCTGCCTAGATTATCTGTTTGCTTAAGTTGGGCACCTGGGTACACTAGCAATATTGGATCACCTTGATTCAAGATGATCTGAAGCAAGCAGGCAGCTCCGGAGAGAGCGCAGGTGCAGCCTCCAGAGGGGTCGCTGTACCCGCCGCCCCCCTTGTCAGACTCTGCATTCCAGTCCGGGCCCTCTGACCCTGTCAAGGCCACTGTTAAGAACCCTTCTCAGCTTTCCAGTCTCAGACCTGGAAAATAATTTCAGGGTGAAACTGGCTATAAATGGCTCCCCTGCATGGGCCTCTTGTCTTCCCCAGACCCTGGCCTGGTAGAATCTCACTCTCTCTTTGGCTCTTCAGCGCCTTCAGATGATGGTCATTATGCATACCAGCTTTTTTAGTGTTGGCAGCAGAGCGCTTGGTTTGAACTTCCTAGCTGACCATTTTGAACATGAAACTCAACAGCATTTATCGTCATCTAACATAATACCTATTTTTGTGAGTAATTTCTTCATTGTCTTTCCATCCAAGGAATGTAAATTCCACAAAGGCAGTGATTTTTCTGTCTTGTCTACTACTCTTTCCAAAGTGCAGGCAATTGTCCTTGGCACATGCCAGGTGATCAGTAAATACCTGGTGAATGAAGGCATAAATCTATTATCTGGTTATACCACTCTGAAGGTTTACCCAACCAGTGGGAACTGGCATTTCTACTTTTATAAAGGCTTATGGGGTTGAGAAAGGAAACACGCATGGGCCAAGTCTCTTCAGTGAGTCAGGAACAGGAGCTGCTGTGTAGCTCTACAGGGCATCTGCTCCCAGTCCACAGGATTCGTTTCCTGTCCTAGGACCAAGCCCTGGAGTGGTGACAAGGAATAGCCTGCTATCAGATGACAGATGAAGCAGAGAATTTCAGGATCAGAAGCCACAGAAGTCCCACAGGGTACATGCAAACAGGCAGCTGATGGAAACTGGAAATTGAGACGACTGTGTTTTCATGCAGTTCATCCTATAAGCTTCTAAGCACCAATTTATGAACTTCATTCCAGGTGTAAACTGAAGAGGACGTCTATGAACCTGCTCAAAGGGCAGCAGACTCTCCAGAAGCTTGCTCTGGAGGGGGCAAGACAGGGAGCTGGCACATCACTTGGCTCTCTAGGCCACACCAGAATAAAGGCAGCAGTTCAGCATGGGGAGGACAGTGGAAATCCGGCTGGAGGAGCTCAGGCCAGGCCATGGCCCAGCAGGCCCAGTGACAGCATCCGCTTACCCCCAGCTCAGGTGGCCTCTGCCCACTAACGTCCAGTTAAAAGGCTTGCATTTTCAAGTGTGAGCGAAAGAGCTTTGCTGTGGTTTGGATGAGTGTTCAAAAGCCTATGCGTTAAAGGCGAGATCAGCAGGATGGTACTGTTGGAAGGTGACGGAACCTGGAAGAGGTGGACAGTTGTGAAGGGTCCTTAGGTCTTTGGATACACGCCCTTGAAGAGGACTGTAGAAGCCCAGCCCTTCTCCTTTCGCTTCTTGACCATAAAGCGGGCAGTTTGCTCTGTAACATGTCCCCTGCCACTGCCAGCCGGTACACCCTTCCTCCCGACTCCCAAAGGCCCAAAACAATGCATCTGTCCAATGTGACTGGAACCTCTAAAACTGTAAGTCAAAATAAACCTTTGATCTTTAGAAGTTAGTTATTTCAGGTATTTTGTTGTAGTGATAGAAAGCTGACTAATGGAGCTTTGTGGGCTGGAAGATGACCAGCGGAGGATGAGAGCTGCCTACCACCTTTGATACCATGCAAACCCTGGGATGTATCTGCCACGCAAGCAACTCGTCTGTTCAGGCCACCCTTCTGTGCCAAACCTCCCACCCGCAAGAGGAGTCATTTGGACAGTGGGCTCGGGGTCTGGGTTCAAATCTAAACAGGAGTCTGATTGACATTTGCTACTTAGATGAGTGGTTTAGTTTTGGGCCTCTGTAACTTTGTCTCAGTTTTCTAAGTCATATAACGGGAATAACAGACTAGTGCCTCACAAGTTTTATTTAAAGACTGATCCAAACAAACATGCCGAGTGCTTGTCATCATGCGTCCTGGAACGTAGTAAGAGCTTATTAAGCATTTATCATTGCCGTGATTATCTCCTCTCCCGAACTTCTCTACTCCTCCCATTTCCCGTCTTCCCAAGGCTACGATGGACACCTCGGCCACCAACTCCACCCAGGCACTGCATCTGGCCCCATGATGGCACCCTCACTTCGTGTCCCTTCACCTCACAACCAGCCAGAGGGAGGATTCTGAGGTGCAACCTGATCACACTTCCATGAAAACCCTTCCACGGCTTTCTACACCCTTGGGATGTAGCCCACACCAGCCTCTCCCATGATGGTCCAATTGTTCTCCCGTGAAAAATGATCGAACCACTTCTTACTCCTCAAAGGAACCAGGCACAATTTTATCACTGAGCCTCTCCAGGGAACTCTCTCTCCTCCACTGGTCCATTTTCACCTGGATATGTCCATCTCACCTACAGGTCATGGCTTAGATGGAATATTCACAGGGAAGGCTATCCCATGGCGCATAGTGCCCACCAGCATCATCACTGCCGTAGCCCCCCTTGGGGTAATGGCTGTGGCACTTCTCTGTAACCACTCCCAGACCACGGGTGTGAGGACTGGGCCATTTAATAGCACCCAGCACACTGTCTGGCATCTTCAAGACACTTACCACGTTTGTCAAATGAAGGAATGACTGAACGACTGATATTGCCAGAACAGGTCAACATATTCGCAGGCCAAACAGAACCCAAGAACAACCTTCAACTTCCATCCTAGACTCTTCCGGAACGAGTGTTCATAGTAACTTCCTTCATAATTATTCTATTTCCATTTCCAGCACAGGGTTCCTTAAAAACCTGTAAATATTTTGTTTCCTAATTGCTTATCTGCACCTTAATCACACAGAGGTTTTATTATTATTATCATTATTGTTATTATTAATGGTGATAAATAAAACAGCATGAAAATATTTTCAGGGAAAAAACAATTGTGTGATTTAGAATTTTTAATTAATACGAGCTGGGCTTGGTACAGAATGCTCCGTGCGAGAATGGATAATCCTTAGTGCCTCCCCCAGTGGGTTTGGTATCTTACCGCTCCATATTGTAATTCGCATCCTAAGGGCCCAGAGCACTTAGGAAGCCATCAGTTCTCCTGTTATCCAGCTCCTATCAGCATCGCTTTCTACAAATGAATGCATTTCAATTAAAGGACAAATTTACCCGAGTCAATGTGAGGTGTGTATTTTGTGAATTATAGCCCTAACTTTGAATGAAAACAAAACAACAAATATTTTCTGAGCTCCTATGATATTCCAGGCACTGAAGATAACACAGAGGAAGAACCCAGGGCCCTACTTCAAGGAGGCTAAGTCTCGCTGGGGAAGACAGGTGCAATAAAATAAACAGGTAGATAGACAGATAGACAAGGCAATCAGTGGAGGTTCAGGGCACTGGACAAGCCTCAAAGGGCACTGGGAGCTCTTGGCACAGACAGTAAGCCACAGGTATGTTTGGGAGAACGCAAGTAAAAGAGTAAAACTTCCCAGCGGATACTGCTATTTTAATGTCGACCGACACCATCGTATTTCTTTCTGCAGTAACATCTTCCCAGTAACTTCTGGGTCATGATTTTTGCTTCCCCGTCACATCAGGAATAGAGATAGAGCTTATTGTCATTGGGAGGGCACCCAAAGGTGACAGTTTGGGCCAATTACTGATAATCTGTGGGCTGGCACCTCATCCTCCCTCGCTCCCTCCCCTGGGTCAATTCACGTTACCCGGAGAAGAGCAGAACGTGTGAAAATCTAAATTAAACAGATAAACTGAGGGGTGGCAATTCACATTTTGACACAGCCTTGATCACCAAAGAAACAGGTCCAGAGTCCCCTACACAATGAGGTGCCAAGTATATGCATGATAGGATAGGACTTGATTTTAGATTTTTCATTAAAATGACTTTTCCACTTGGTCTAAGACTAAACACTGAAACAGATCACAGGTATCCCTCCTGGTCCATCTTGTTCATTCTGCAGAAGGCAGAGAGAAGAGATTCTCTCTGGGGGTCAGAGTGACCTTCTCTTAAAGCTTCGGTCCATTTCTGACTTCCTGGCTGCTCTGGACAATTTTCTGGTCCTCTCTGGGTCACCATTTCCTTATCTGTAGACTAAAAGTCTCGCTATGTTCTGAATGTTTGTGTCCTCAAAACGGACACGTTGAAACCTAATCCCCAAGGTGATGGTCTCAGGAGGCAGGGATTTGGGAGGTGATAAGTAGGTCAGAAGGGCAGAACCTCAGGATGGGATCAACATCTTTACAAATGACGCAAGAATTTTCCCCTCACCACGTGAGGACACATTGAGAAGCAGGGTCTGTGAAGCAGGAAGCAGACCACAGAGACACAGACCCTGACAGCCCCTTGATCTCTGGCTTCCCAGCCTCCACAACTGCAAGAAATTTCTGTGGAGAAGTTGTTCGGCTTGTGGTATTTTGTTGCAGCAGCTAAAAGGGACTAGCTAGACAAACCCTAACAACTTCTTGGGCTTCTAAAGTACTAAGATGGCGCCTGGCATTTGGTGGGAGCCCTGCAGGCTTTAGGCATCCACCTTCCCTCCCTGACACGCCCTCACGTGCATCCTGCCCGGCCACCCAGACTCCTCCCAAGTGACTTCTCCCTTCCCCTCTGCTCTTATTTTAAGTTTAGCTGTAGGAGAAAAACTGTGATAAAACCAACTCCTATTAGGCGGTGAATGACTTGTTCCCTCAGGAGGTTAAAACAGCTAATTGCATTTTAGAAGAAAAGGAATTTCATAAAGCAAACCTTTAATTGTTAAATTGGTCAGGATGAACACAGAATGGTGGGCAGATCCTTAAGATGCAGTGCTGAACACAGTGCCTTAGACCCACTGGCTACCCAGAATAGAAATTCAGTCAATGGAAAAGCAAGGGCCAGGGGGACTGCAGGAAGGGCAGACCTAAAACCACACAAGGAGACCCTAACACGGGACGTCCCAGAGACTCCTACAGCTCCAGCAGAGCACCCAGGGGAGAGGCACCCCTGCTTTCCAGAGCACCTACCATGTACAAGGCCCCATGGGGGAGTACAGACCCTTCCTCCTGAGTGTCTAGGGCATGACCTGGAATCAACCACTCCCTCTTTCCTTCCTTTCCACACTCCCCCTTCACAGGCTGACCCTTCTCCCTCTATGTTATAACTTGTCCTCTTCAAAAGATTTTCCCAGCACTGGTCATTTTGCAGCACTAAAGTACCTGAGAAGATGGAGGGTTTGGATAACTTTTTTGCTTTTATTAGAATCCTCTTCCTTTCAAGCCCAGAGGCTGGGATATGTGGCAATTTTCAAGGGCAGTTTAATCAGTAAAGACTTATGTGTTCTAAAAACGTGACCGAATCTACTCTGTGTCTCAACAAAAACTAAGGAGAGAAGGGGAGAGGGCTTCCTCCCCCCTGTGGTCCCTCGTAACAGTGCTCTATAGGGAGTCAGAGACGTGCTCTACGGAGGCCTGGCCTGGTGCCCTTCCTCCAGCAGTCGTGCAAGTGCACAGTGGAAGTCATCCAACAAAGAATAGGCCACAATGCCCTCCAAGTGCTTGAGGACTTCTCCAGGGTCTTACTGAAGGTGGCGGCAGGTTAGGCTGAATCGGGACTTACTCTAGGTGGGGCAGTGAGGTGCCATCTGGCCATCCCATAGGCCTTTCCTATTTTTCCATCAAGGGACCCTTATTCTTTGTCTGGCCGAGACACTTGGGCTGCAGCCCAGGGTGAGGGCCATGAGCCAGTCGGGTCGGAAGGTGAGGCAAACAGCCAGCCAGGGAGCAGAGAAGAGGCTGTAGGGGTGAGGAGGAACAGTGACCAGGCCTGTGCCCTAGAGGGCTGGGGTGAAATTTTGTAAAGAGTTTCAAGTCCCTCTTCTGTTTTGAACCCTACTATTCGCTCATACATACGCGATGAACTAAAATGACCCAAAGTGACTTGGTCCTTCTGCTTTGCAGATGGGCACCCAGTGCTCCAAGGGCCTGAGACCTCAGGGCACGCTCAGTGTCAGAACCAGGAGGAAGAGCTCTCCGTGTCCAGCTCCAGGGCTCCTGCTCTCCCTGGAGGGGACACTGTCTCCCAGGAAATCTGCTACTTTCTTCATGTCAGTTCTTTCCTCCGGTGACACTCATGTCCCACTGGGACCACTTATCAGCATGGCCTGCTCACAGCAGCGCCTGCCTCGGTTTGGGAGAGGAGGAATTATCTTCCAGCTGCCCAATGGTCTTTTGTGTAAACACCTCGTACTGGACAGAAACAGGGTCACTTCTGGGGCTGCCCAGCCCCCAGGCTCTGAGGAGCAGGTCTTCCCCAGGACTATTCATCAGGCACCCAAGCCTAAGCCCATAAAACCAAGACCAAGAACAGCAGGCCCACCTCATCACAGATCCCCTGGCACCATTCTGCAGAGAGAGGGCAAGCACAATGCTGGGGGCCGAGGGGACAGCTCCTGTGCTGAGCTCCGTGATGAGCACAGAGCCAACACCCTTTTCCTCTGGACTGTGTGGAGCGGCATCAGCGCCCTCTGGTCATGAGACCCCAGGACTCCTGTTGGGCAGCGGGTCCTTCAGGCTGGCTACCCTCTGAGACAGGCCTGGAAAGGCCAGGGAGTCAAATGTGACTCCTCTGTGCTTACGGCTTTCCTGGTATTCAGTATCAGAGGAAGGAACACTCTCCTGGCGGTACCTCTTCCCCTTTTCCCTTTCAGAGAGTTAGTTCTTTCAGAATTCTCACGCCAAGCATCCCAGGGCTTTGCGAAGGGCCTGGGCCTCAGAACCCGCATGTGGTAGGAATGGCTGGGTAGCAGAAAACCATCAAGGCTCCTTGAGTTCCGGGGTCTAGGATTTATATTCTGAAACACAGAGATCAGGGCCAGACAAATATCCTGAGAACTCAACAGTCCAGGACAGGCTGAGAATCTGAGCCCATGTCCCTGTCCTGCTGTTGGAGCCTGACGTCTTCACCCAGTCTTCCATGTGTGTCCCAGGAAGCTTTCTGATTGTTGGTTGAGGAGAGTATCTGGCCAGTTGTGAGGGGTTGAACAGAATTACAGGACAGGCCCCACCTCTGGCTGCCTTTCTGGTCTCCGCAGTCACAGACACTCCCACCACTGGGTATGCCCCAACCTGTAGTTCCAAGGTCCTGAGAATTGCACCCCGCTTTCTTCTGCCCTCGGGCCTGCCTTTTCCAGCCCTTGCTTCAGACCTGGGAAGGAGGTTCACTGGTCTGAGGCAAGACATTGTTCTGACCTGTGACCTTACTCCTCACTGCCCACCATCAGGCCATGTACAGTGTACACCTTCCCGCATTCACTGACCTATTCACAGTTCTGCAAGAGCTGCCATGTTTTCTCCTACGAAACCAGAGGGCTCCAGAAATTACTGGCAAGTCCAAAAATGGCTCAGGCTGGGCAGACTTCCTCCTATTTCTGGACTCTCTGAGCCTGTGGCGTGTCTCCTCTCTTGTCCCCAGCTGAGCAGGGCCGCACCTGAGACCCAGCCTTATGCTGTTCCTTCCCTCCACCTAGAGGTCAACTCTTTGGGACTGAAGGATCCAGTGTCCAATAAACATTTCCATTTCAGATGGCTGCTTGGAGCTGTCCCTTGGCTGGGAGGGACTTTTATTTGCTTTTAAGCTATGGCCATGGCTTTCTTGACCCTCCTGCCCCGACCCCCATGGCTTCCTAAAGGCACCCCACTGACCTTACACAGACAGGATGCAGGGCAGGAGGAGGAGGAACCTGCTGGGTAGGAGTGGACACGCTGACTCAGGGCGGCCTTTGGGGTTGACCAGGACAGAATGTCTCCTGCAGGCTCTGAGCGCCCGCGGCCAGCACTGTTACTAAGAAAAGCCCAAGGAGAAAGATAACACACACAAGCCTTGAACAGGCCCTGGGGCTGGGGGGGGGGGGGGGGGGGGGGGGGGGGGGGGGGGGGGATGACTCAGGAGATGCTTGGGAGACAGAGGGAGGATGTCATGTCTTACCCACGGCCAGATGAACGGTTTCCTGGTTTGTTAAGATGAAAAGGCCCTGAGGTCTGGTTGTCTCCAATCCTGGGGATATTGGGCACAGCCTGGCAAGTCTCTGGGTCACTCTGCTTTTCAAGGTGCAAGAAGATCAGAGACACACTTGGGGACCCCTGCTGTTGCCCTACTCCTGTGTGCGCCTTTCTCCAGGGTTGTGGCTGCCACAGCCTTTGGAATCTGTTCCCCTGCCTAGCTTAGCCCTGCCTGTTCACTCTGCCGGCCCCAGGGCCTTGGGAGCTTTTTCTGCCATGAGACATGAAAGCGGCAGCTATTAGCTGAGGCCCGTACGCATCTTAGATGCGGAGGGCTCCGTGTTTATGAGGCATGGATCTATGAGAGGGCTGGAGTACAAACAAGAGAAATAGTAGTATATGAAATGGAAATCTTTGAGTCTTATCAGGTTAGAGCAAGTCAGCCAGCGGAGTGGGCTATCCTGAGAACCTAACAGCTAACAGATGAGCTACCTTATAATGGGACATCCACTCCTGCTTCTTACAGGCTTCTCAGAGTCAAGAGTATCAGCCCCTCCCACTCTTCTGCTCCAGCGGCCTCACCTAGACGACTGTGCTCTGGTTCTACAACTGTAGAAGCTGCAAAGAAATCCCAGCCGGGCGGCGGGCGTGGGGTGGTGGTGGGGGAAGTAGTTCAGCTCTCACAGATCCAGCGGGTCCTGAACTCCCACCTTAGGCAGAGGTGTAGGAAAGGCTGCTTTTGATCACCCGTCTGCTCTCCTGCAGCCAGCCGCAGAGACGGGAGACTAGGATGTATGTGCCATTCCAGGTACGACTGTGCTCCTGTATGGCCGCAAAATGACTTCATCGCCTATAACTGCCATTAGCAAATATTTCATATAAATTCACATACTCAGAGGGCAGACACGGAATATGGACATTTTACTATCAAGGACGGATTACTTTCATCCAAAGCCCATTTAAAACAATTTTATCAGCAGAGCAAATCTTGTATCCCTACATCCCTACCGGTGGGCCCCTCAGTGGCTGTGGGAGGCATTCCTCAAGGTTTTTCCCCTTCGATGATGTCTTTTTGTTCTGTTTTTGAGGGTGTAAGTGTTCTTGAGTCAGCATGGCTCAGTGAGTGGTTGAGAGCCTAGACTGGAAGGGGTCTCGTAGATCCCTGTCGGAACTCTCAACAGTTTAAACATTTGTTAGCTATCATTTAACTTCTTTAGGCCCCAGTTTTCTTATTTGTAAAGTGGGAATAACAATATCTACATCCTGGGAGGCTGAGGCAGGAGGACTGCAAGTTCAAACTAATGTGGGCAATTTAATGACTTTGAGACTCTGTCTTAAAATCAAAAGGAAAACATGGTTCAGGGCTGCTGTATGAAGGCCCTGGGCTCCACCCCCAAGACTACAATAAAATAAAATAAATAAATAAACAAGATCTACATGATAGGGTTGTTGTGAGGCTTACATAAGATGATACTCAGTGCACATATGGATAAGCTATAGCTTCTCAGTATAGATGCTATTGTGGCTGTTCTTAGCTAGACAAAGGCGGACAAGGCCAATGGTGAATTCAGCTTTCTGACTCTCACAAAAGACCCTGATCATCAGGGAAGGGTGGACTCTGGCAGGGAGGGCTCCATGGGAGCCAGGACTTTCTAAGTGTCCCAGCCTGATGAATCCCATTCCTTCCTAGAGCTCTCTTCTTTCTGGGCAGGATGCTCCCATCCAGATGACATTCCACTGAGAAAGGATCCCACACATATCACCTGGGGGTCAGCAAGGGAAGCAACTTAATAAGAAAACCTGTGCAAAGGGCTGAGCTGGAGGAGTAACAATGTTCCCTTGCCAGGAAGCCTGCAAGGTTCAGCCTCAGAATCCAGCCAACAGCGATGAGGACCGGGCCAGAGAATGGAGTCACACATGCCCTACGACCAGGGTGGAAGACTAAGGCCTTCCAGTCCAGGAGCAGAGTCCTTAAGCCTGCAACCTTTCAGCTCTTTTTCCACTTCCTGCTTTACCAGTAGGGTTATTTAATACCAGCTAGTTTCAATAACTTTGCTTTCCCCTTAGGCCCACACCTACAAGAGGACGCTATGTTATTCTGACTGCCCATGATTCACTGAGCCGAGTCCCCCTCCATCTGGAGGCTTCTACAGTTGTTGAAAAGTTGTCACTATAACCTATTGTCCCTGCAACCTTTTATGAACCAGCCTACATTTTTATGTCAAAAATTTATCTTAACGGCCTCACAGCTCTTATCTCCAATTATTTCGGTGTCACCGACCTCCAGCTTGGGCTGAGTTCCAGCTAGTATGTGAGGGCCTATTTCCTCCTCAGTCCTATCCTAGCCCCGCACTTAAAATCGGAAGAAACCTTGTAAATTTGGTCACCCCCTCAAGGGGCACATGTACCCTCACATTCTTCAGAATGTGAGGGGGTGGAGCCTTTGGGGTTTACCTGCAGAAGGCTGAGGGTGAGGACCCGCCGCAGCTGTGGCTGAGCTGAGAGTTGCTCTAAAGGGCCACTACAGAAGGAAGCACAGAAGATGGACATGGTATCCAGGCCCTGGCAAAGAGCCTGGGCTCACGCTTCCTTCATTTCTAAAATAGCCGTAGTAAAATACTTCCTAGCTGTTACACAGAAAATGCTAGAGTAAAACAAAAATCATATGTGCTACTTTGTGTTGTTGAGATGTTGAGATGGGAGTTCCACTATACTGACCAGCATGACCATGAACTAACTCCGGGCTTACGGGATCCTCTTGCCACAGCCTCCAAAGTAGCTGAGACTCCTGGGACATGCCGTCACAACTGAATTTTTCACGTGTGCTACTAAGAGTGATGGCCAGTATCTCCATTTGTAATTTATCTTGTTCTTACTCCCCTCACAAAAAAATATATATCTGTGTACATGTCCACAAAATGTATTTATAAGTATATATTTATAAACATATACTTATAAGTAAATTTTATATATAATAGAAATTATGACATTAAATATAATACACAGAATATAAGTTATATTTTAATATATTAAATATACAATTTCATATATGTATATATCAACATATATCACTGTTAGGAATCAGTGATAAACCAGTGATAATTGAAAAATGGCTGAAGAAACAGACATGTCATTGGGTGTTGGGGAGCATGCCTGGATTCCCTACTCTCAGAGGAGAGTGGGGAAGAATTGTGAATACAAGATCAGCCTAGACCATACATCAAGACCCTCTCTTGGGGGGGGGGAGTGGAGAGAGAGAGAGAGAGAGAGAGAGAGAGAGAGAGAGAGTTAGGAAGGGAGGGACAGAGGCAGATATTTCCTTCAATGACTTTTCTTCTTATTATTACTGATGAGAAGAGCCCTGGCTTCCTCCTTTGGAGAGCTCCTTGACATTTTCTACAACTCCTTGTGAGAGCTGTTTTATTTTCTCCACTTACTAAAAGAGGAAACAGGGTCCAAGTCACGCTAAGAGACTTAGGCAAGGCCAGGGATATGTGGGGGCCTGAATCCCAGCTTGAAGCCTGGTCCTGCCCCGTCGCCACCAGCTTCTGAGGAGTGCAGCCTGCACTTGCACCCTCACTGGCCTCTGAAGTTGGACACCAACCTCGCCCGACTCCGCTTGCCTTCTACCTGCTTAATCACAGCACTACTGAAATCGGAAGGCACATCTAGGAAGGCATAGGGTGAAAGTCCAGGAGTTTCCTGTGGCCCTTGTCCATGCACGCTGGGGCGAGTAGTGGCAGCTCCCAAAGGTCTCCTTGCCAGGTCTACTGGGCCACACTTCCTGCCTCCCATCATCTGACAAGCGTGGCACTGTTCTCTGTACTCTCAAGGCTAATTTCAATGTTGGCTACTTGGAGACATCAGGCTGCCTTTCCCAGCAACCCCTGGCCTCTGGGAGGCCTTCTCCAGGGACCACAGGTAGGCGACGCACATGGGCGGCCTGCAAGTTGTCTGTGCCGCATACCTGCTGTGCTCGTGCACGTGTGCTCTGTTCAATCAGCTTTTCTGTGACTGTAGCGATGGCCTCCACGTGGCCACTTCTGGCTGCAGGAGTGCGCTGTGCAGCAGGGACAGTGGGCACAAGCAGGACGAGCGTGTGCTTGTGCACAGCAGGTATGAGTGTGTTTGCACATGTGTGTTGTCTTATACTGTGTCTTGCAGTAGTACGAGAGACCTGAGTTCAAACCTTGTAAAGTCACTTACTTTACAAGTGAACTTCACTGACCCTCGGTTTTTCATCTTCAAATAGGGATAACAGAATCTGCCCCACAGGAGTTGACGCAAAACGCATGCAAAGTACTTCCTCATGTCTGGCAGGCAATGCCAACCATCATTACTGCTGCTCTTAGTATACGATCTCTCGTGTGCTCAGTCTAGTCATGACTGCTGCCCGTGACTCCAATTCCAAACCCGTGACTTTGGGGTGCCAAAGAGATGGAAAAAGGGACACACAGTGAGACTGCAGCAGTGCCCGAGGAGTGCCAGGGCTGAGGCTCTCCGTCTTACGGTGTTTGCCCTTGTGTAGCCTCTTGCTGAAGCTGGCCCCAACTCCTCCAGGTGCCCAAGCCTCTGCCCTTTCCTCCTGTGCCCTCATGAAGCCTCAACCTCTCCATTCTTAGCTGAGCTGTCAGGCTGGTTTCTTCTAAGTCACCTGCTGCCCCTCGGCCTTCTGCCTGCTCCGCCCTTCAAGCCTCCTTTGGGGCGGCTGCCATGTTTGCCGGAGCAGGCAGTGTAATTACAGATGGCCTTATCCAGTTCCCTGACCTTCCCTCCGCCTTGGACATCTCTGTGGGCAGACTGCAAGGTCCCTGAGGGCAGGCGCAGGGCTGAGTGAGGAAGTGACACCCTCTTCAGGAGGAACACAGGAGGTGCTGCCTGTTCCCAGCTACGCGACCTCAGCCTCCTCATCAGCTCTATGGGAAAAATGACACACAGAGACTGTTTCAGATGTCTGAATGCACATCTTTACAAGAAAGTCTTCCCTGAAGGCTTTTCAGGTATGTGGACCCGATTTCAGGGGAGCCCATCTCCCCCAAACAGATCCCCTGTATAAAGCAGCAGCAAGCAATCTGAGGGGTACTTCATTTCCATTCTGGGAGCAAGGGACTTTGCCATCAGCTCTGTTTGATTTTAAATGCCGTCCTGAGATTTCCTGCTTCCCCATGCGCTTGACTGGCTGGTACAATCCGGAAGTACCTCTTACGTTATTACTGCCAGGAATGACCAGGAAGGTCACCTGAATGATGGGTAAAGCGCGCACCAGGAACCTCCTCCTGGGACAGCTCGTTTCTGAGATGAAGAAGTTTGCCAGTGTACACAGAGGTAGCGTTGTCCCACGTCAGAGTCATCCCGCCCCCCCCTCCTGGAGAGACGCCAGCCATCAGAGACGTGCTAAAGAGAGCCATTGCCACGCCAGTGGCGGACTTCCCAAGCACACTGCGTTCCTGCTAATACAATCTCATCTTCCACGATGGAGAAGGGTGACCTGTGTGAGGTCTATTTTCTGTTTAAACTAAAGCCATGGTGTATACAAGGACAGCGCACAGGGCCCCTGAGAGATTGCGGTGAGCCTGCCAGAGACTCTGTTGCCCTCGGCAAGCACGGTTACAACACAAACTCTTTGCTGTCCCGGAGGACATAGCCATCAGGACCCAAGACTCCTGCATACAGACTGAATTTTCAGGGGCTGACTGGAAGATGGAATCCAGAGGAAAGTTCAACAATACTGCAGGTTTGGCTGGTGTCATTTAAATCTAATGTTTTAAATCTGCTAATAGCCCTTGGGGATGGCAGATAGCTGCTTGGCTGAGCCCATGCAGGGGCCCAGGGCTGGGGTGGGGGGGCTGCCCTGTCCTGCTCAGGCCTGTGCCCTAGCTGGTGGGCATTCTAGTAGAGGGAGCACATTCAAACCACCAGGGGCCTTGCCTCTCCATGGCAACCCCAAACAGCCTGCATGTTCTAGAGGCTATGCTGACAGCAAACATGGACCCAGTGCCATGAAAATGTGTCCTTGTCACAAACAATGAGAAGTGTGAAAACATCCGGCCTCTGCCTCGGAGGATGAAGCCAGCCCAGAGATAGATGGCCGCGTGGGGCAGAGCACAGGGACTTAGGGAAAGAGTCACAGATTACGGAGGCAGGACGCTCCCCGCATCCTCGGGCTCCCAGTGTGCTGTCCCAGGGGCCTTCCTGGAAGAGAGGAGGTGGGGAAAGACAGAGGGGATTCTGTGAGGCTCCATGAGGCTCCATGGCTCCTGCGGGTCGGGATGAGCAACTTGGCTGTGCTGGGGATGCAGCTGCTCAGCAAGGGCGGGGCTCAGTCCTCCAGCCAATCGGAGGATTGCCCTCCTGCCACCTGCCTCTGGTTCTGCGTCTCTCCTCAGCTGACTGCACCCTGCCAGGCCAGGGCAGAGGCACCTTCCCACCTCCCCCACCTTGGCACAGAGAGAGTATGTAGGAGGGAAGCAAAGGAACTATGCCTCGGGTCAGAAACAGAAGGATTTCAAGCCGTCGCCTGAGTCCCAGTGGCCTTGGGCCTTAGTTAACATGCAGGGACCTCAGTTTGCTTATCCATAGGAGCACCAGCTTTGGCAGGGTTCTGTGGGTGACTTTTTTTTTTTTTTTGAGACAGGGTCTCTCTATAGCCTAGGCTGGTCCTGAACTCACTGTGTGGCTCAGGCTAGCCAACCTCTGTGTAGTTCAGTCTCCAACCTCAGTCTCCCAAATGCTGGGATTACAGGCATATGCCAGCATGCCCAGCTTTATGTGGTGCTGGGGAAACGAACTGGGGCCTTATGCTTGCTAGGCAAGTGCTTTAACCGCTGTGCCATTGCTCCAGTCCCTGTGGGTAACATTTAAAAGCAAGGAGACAGCACTCTGAAAAGCTGAGGCAGGCAGATCACACATCTGAGCCCATCTTGGGCTACCTAGATCCTGTCTCAGAATAAAATAAAATAATAACATAAAGGGCTGGGGATGTAGCTCAATGTGAAGGTCATGGGTTAAACCTCCAGCACCACAAACCAAACCAAACCAAAAGCAAGTGGCAGCACACGTGAGACGGATCCCCTTCCCAGGCCACTGCCCAGAGCCCCTTCTCCAGCCTCTCGGCCTGGCTTCTCTCTGGCCATCTTCATCCGGGACCCACGGTTAAGCAAAGCGATCCCAGGAGAGACTGACAGAGAAAGTCCACCAGGATGTTCCAAGTACTCTGTCTCTGTTGTGGTAAACGATGACTTTAATTTACAAAGCAGACGAATACTAAATCTTCATGAAATTAAAAACTATATTATTTATGTGAGCGGAAACGGAAAATGCTCCGTAGCTAGCAGCTATCCCGCTTTGTAGGAGGAACACTAAAATAATTAAAACCACTCGTGCTTCAGTAATAAATAATGATAATAAATAAATGTCCTGACCTTAAGCGAAAATATAAAATTAAAACCCATTTGGTATGTAAATTCATTCAGGACGCCAGCACGTCTTCCAGCCCAAGACGGGGTGGAATGACGGGAGCGTTCACTACATGAATTTTGAAAGGAAAATCAAAGAACAACAGAATTGTGTGTGTATCGACTCATTATTCTACTTTAATTCCATCTAATGCTGTGCGGAGCCTTGAGGCTGGGACATTAATTTCCTGCTTTTTCTGTTTCACCAATTCCTCATGGAGAACAGGAGAAAGAACTTCAGTCCTGGAGGCTGAAATCCGGGGAGGCCAGAAAATGGCAGGAGAGGAGGAAAGCAGAAACGCGGGAAGGCAATTTCCACCGTGTTTACAGAAAGACGATGAAAAGGAGCCGGTACAGACTGGCACCGGGTTGGGCTGGGGTGGACTCTGGGTGTTTGGAATACAAATGATCCAGAGGAATGAAATGTCCCTGGTCTTGGGTCCAGGTGGGAGCTGGTCCAGGGCCCAGAGTTGCCAGGCAGGAGGTCTGTGGACGGCCTGGACTTCAGGAAAACACGGATGGGTTCCAGATGGGGACGCCCCACTGCTGACAGCTGAGTGCCCAGGTTTAGCGTGAAATCACTGCATGTTCCGTGAGGCCTGCAGCTCTGCTGGGCTCCCCAAATAAGGCCAGTTGGGTAGACTACACAGCAATGTGCCTGGCGGAAAAATCAGATGCTGCCCACCACAGCTGTCTACTAAACTCATCAACCCCCTCCACACTTTATCCTTCCCTTCAGAAGCTGCCAAACTTGGTGCTGCGGTTTGGATCTGGAGAGGTTCCCCCCTCGCCCCCCGCAAAGCCTCATATGTGTTTGGACATAGTTGGGTAACTGTGGAACTGTGTGCTATTGGGAGGTAGGGTCTGGCTGGAAGAGGCCGATGCTTAGGGTTTGACCTAAGTAATCTTTCCTCTCTTACACTGTGGATATTGGGTATTTTGTCATAGCAATGACAAGGTAACTAAGACACTTTTCCTCTCATTTCAGTCTGATAACTATTTTGTGAAATGGGCTAGGCACAGATGGTCGTTTCTGTTTGACAGGCAGGGAAACTGAGGCACTAGAGCCCACAGAGAGAAAGTGGAAGAGAAAGGGTCACTGCCAGACCGGGGCTCTGGGTAACTGGGGACTACTGGGTGGTGATGGAGGAGGCCCCCAAAATAAAGCTATGGGCAGTGGTGGACACATGGTGCTTCAGAGTCTGAGTTTTAGGTGCTAAAGGAGCCACAGATGAAGCCAGGCTCCTGGACACCCGAGTCCTGACCTCCCCACCTCGGAATGGTCACATGTCCTTCCAGCTTGTCCTCCCACAGGAGTGGTGGGGATGCGACTGCACAGGAAATAGAGAGCCCTCCACCTTGCTACCCACAAGGACCCACGTGGTCAGCATCCTGGGGAGGTGGGGCCCAGGGAGAGCACAAGTCCTGTGCATGCACACAACCAGGTTTCGTGTGTGGTCTCCTGATACAATCCAGGGTAGCAAACAACAGGAGTAATCCAGCCCAAGTCCCCCAACATCCAAATGGCTCGGGTCACCAGGGCTGGGAGAAAACCTTGGGGCCAAAAGCAGACTTCCTCAGTGTCAGAATCTGACTCGGGAAACCAGTGGACAGTCAGCAAGCTGCCAGACGAGGCACGCTGACGATGGAGTCACTTCTCCTCCAGCCTGCCTGACAGCCTTGGGCCCCGGTACTCTCAGCAGTTTGGGCAGCCCTTTCCTCTCCCACCAGAAGTCTGCCGTCCACTCCATGGGGGTGTTCAATGTCCCCACCTGCTCTTGCTTGCTGACTTCTGTGTGACATTCTGGGGTACACAGAGGCGAGGAGAGCTCAGCGCTTGAACAGAAGACAAGGAAACCCAAGAGCAGGAGGGTCAATTGGGAAAACAGTCCAAAGCCGAACGTGGTGGCATTTGCCTGTAATATTGGCACTCTGGGAGGCTGAGACAGGAGGGCTGCAAGTTCAAAACCAGCCCAGGCAACTTAGGGACTTAATGAGACCCTCAGTCAAAATAAGAAAAGGGCTAGAGGACTGAAGTAATAGCACTTGCCTAAATCTCAGAGCGCCTACATCTTGGATTTCCCAGCCTCCAGAATGGTGAACAATAAATTCATACTGTTTATCCAGCTTAAGGTGTTGTGTTACAGCAGCAGGCATGAACTGACACCCGAATGCCCCTCACATTCCTCTGCTTATACCTCACCTACGCATATCGCTTACAGTCCCAGCACACCATGCTTTCGACCCTGGTACTTTCTAACTTTGCTCTCTCCTGTATTTCTCCAGGGTCTTTCCCCCCTTCCCCTCAGACAATAATTATTTTATTATCTGTCTCTCCTCCTCTGCCCCCCAATATTGGGGAATCAAACCCAGAGCCTTTACACTGAACTACACCTGCAGCTCATTTCTTACAGTCTTTACTTTAAGCCAGGGTCTCAGTAATTTGCTACGTTTCTCAGGTCAGACTCAAACTTGTGATTTGTCTGTCTCGGCCTCTCAGAGGGCTGGGATGTTCGCTTCAATTCTTGCTCTCACTTGCACATCTAGCACACAGTAGGTACTAAATATCTATTTACCTAGTGAAGGAAAAAATGAATGAATGCATGTCCTACATCCACTGTGGACTGCTGCTAACCCTGGGCACGTTCTCTAAGCTGAGCTCTTGGCCTGGGCCACTGAAAGCACCAGATCTTATAAGGGTAATAGGATGCTCGGCGGTAGGAACCTCGGCTTGGGGCACTGCCCCTGGAATCTAGGGACAGAGGCTGGGCCTTCCTGTGAGTTGGGGGCTCAGTACGTACTTGTCCTCCCCACTCTGGGCCCTCACATAGGTCTGGGGAGGAACACAGAGTTGGGCAGCAGGCCCGCGGTGCGGATGGAATTTATTGCGCCAAAGGCTTCCTGAGATTTAAGGTCTTGAACAACAACCCACATGCCTTGGCGAGGGCAGACACACAAAACCCAAACTAAAGTCTGCAGGAAACAATCTGGGGCGAGCTGGAGGTGGAGCGTGAAATGGGTAAAACACGAAGGCCAAAGTTGGAGCACACAGCGGGGTGGGGGTGAGGGCTAGCTCAGCCAGGGCCTTCAAGGAAAACCAGAGGTTAGGATGTTGCCAGCCTAGAAAGAGGCCAAAGATTCCAGAATGTGGGTTTCTTTCACGGCTACATCCCTCACTAGTACCAGGGCAGGTCAAACAAACAAGGGGCAGAATAGGAAGGTGACGAGAGGCAGGAGGGAGCCGGGCCAAGAGGCCCAGCCATACAGATGACTCTTCTCCAGACGCTGTGTGACTCTGGACATAGTCCTGCCCTCTTTAGGCTTCTGTTGTTTGTAAAGTGAGGGCCTTCGACAGACAGGTTTCCCTCAGAAGGGCTGGCGGGGCCTTCCTAGGATGCCAGCTGCCTGCCTTTGCAAGTTGTCCAATACGGCAGAAACCAGGACGGATGTCGATAGTTGTTCAGCGCACAGCTTATAGAGCTGTACATGGCAGCCTCACTCGCTCTGCACTTACAGACACAAGTATCTCCTTTTTAAGGCCATTGAGTCTTAAATTTGGGAAGGCTCCTCAGAGAACTGTGCTGGGTAACTGGATTGCTGGATTTAGCTTCTGGACGGTGTAATAACCAGATGGCTGCTTAAGTTGGCCCATCTTTCCTCAACTCAAAATTTCCTCTAAGGCAGAGAGGAAAAGCCTGCTTCCCGACAGGTCCCCAATGTGCCTTCTGTCTGCTGACCCCTGTAATGTGGCCAACAGGGATGGCAGGAGTTCTTCCCTGAGGTCTAGGGGCCAGAGCTGCTCAAATCAGCTTCCACTGAGAAAGCAACCTGCAAACCATATTGCCATATTTGCCATCTCCACAGCATGTGGAGCGGAGCCAAGGGAGGCAGCCAGCGGACAGGATTCCGGAGTAATCCGGCCCCCGAGGCCACAGCTCCAGGGGCGCCTACAGGCACGGGCCTGCGTCTGTCCAGGCCGCCCTATTAATAGACCAGCTGCGATGGCGGCCTCAGTCCGTTTCCTTTTCGTTTGCACTAGATCTGGCTGTCCCTGTGGGGACAGCTTCTCTGCAAAACAAACAGCAGAATCAATATTTCCTTCACCAGGGGGAGGAGGAGGGTCTGCAGACAGCAGGCCAAGCCCTCTTCCATGTCTGCAGGCCAGGCCCTAGCCCAGGAGAGGGGCACAGAGGCCGTGGCCGCAGGGCACTTTCTGCCTCAATTCAGCATCTGATTACATTAAAACCAACAGATATTTACTGAGCAGCTTCCACGCGTCAAGGCAGTGAGGCTGACAGGAGGAAGAATGAACAAGATGTATCCTGGCCTTCGGGGTCACATGTGTAGACAGGAGACAGACGTACAGGCCAAGGGCCATGGCACAGTGTGCCAGTGGGGCAGGTGAGTTACCAGCAGGGTCAGTGTCTGAAGGCATCTACTTCCGGTGCAGCCCTCACCTGCCCAAGCCTAACCAGACAGTTCTGGTGAGGTGGCTCCTCCAGAGGCTGGTGGGTGCTTCTCTCTGCCTCCCTGGCAGTACAGTCTGGAACACGCCTGGCCTCAAACCTCAGAGCCGAAAGAGTCCTGAGGGAGCTAGTTAAGAAGGCAAATTTAGATCCCAGCCATGGGGACTCAGCATCAATAGTGGCTGGCAGTAGGGGAGGTGTCTGGGAGTCCATCTGTGGTTCAAACACCTCTGGGCTCATGAAGCAGGAGTCCTGGGACCGCAGGCCAACAAGCACCACACCGGCCGTGCTCTGTGGTGAAGGGGAGGGGTGGGGGGAGCCCAGAAATACAGTTATCTGGACATGGAGAAAAAAAAAATATACAGAAGAGGAAACAGGGTCGCCTATGGCCACAGCACATGTCTCCGAGCCCAGGCCCGAGTGAAGGCCTGGTGGGGGAACGGAGCTTCTGGGAAAGGAGGGGGCAAGGTAAGGCTGAGGAGTGCTGAGGCTGTTCCCAAGAGGCCGGCGTTTTTGCCCATCCTGGACACAGGGAGAGGCGCACATCCTGAAGCCATGCTGTGGCAGAGACCAGGGAGGAGGAGCAGGTGCTGCCACCTGTTCTGGGGTTCCGGTTTCATCAGGGGCTCGGAGACAAACCCAAAGTGCACGGTAGGAATTAGGCCTTCCAGAACTGCTAGAGGTCACTGTAGCGCTGGCAGGATGGGAGCCACTGCGGGATTCAGGGAACAGGTGGGGTTCGGGTGAGGGCAGGCGAGAGGCCGTTTTTAGAAAAAACAGTCCAGAAGAACTCATTGAAAGACATGTGAGAAAACGTGGGTCAGGCACTGTTCCTCCCTAAGCCCCTCGATTACCAGCCGATAAAAACACAACCATTTCTCCGGCCCTTGTGTCAGGATCCGGCGAGGCACAAGGTTGAGCAGAACCTCACGGACTTGAGACTCTGGACACGAAACAGCTTAGCTGGCATGTTTTAGGATAATAAAGGAATCTAATGGAGAAGTGGCGCTTCCTTCCCCACAGCTCGGATTAGACTCTGGAATATGGGTGACACGTACGCCGTGGAGGACACAGCACAGTTAGAATTCTGCCAGCAAACATTCTAAAATATTCATGAAACACGGGACCAGGCCTGACTGTTAACACTGCAATGGTTCCCTCCAATGGAGTGACAAATGGCCACAAAGCACTGTCATCTGTCCCTTTGATCTTTCCAGGTCCCACCAGGGAGAAGAGGGGGCAGGGAAGCTGGGCTGGGGGGACAAGATCAGCTTGCTCCAGGTGGTGGCTTGCGTCTCCATGTCAGGGTGCGAGAGAACAGCGGATTTCTTCTGACTATAAGGCAGAATCATCGATTCTCTGAGTCTCCCTCCAACCAAAGTGATGAGTGGGGGGCCTGGGGGATTCCACTCCGCCACACTAACTAACCTTCTTTGTGGACGCCGCATTGTTATATATACAAATCTCCCTGAAAGGCATAGGCAGAAAGCAAAATGTCTCAAAAAAAAAAAAAAAAAGAAAGTAAATTGGCCTTTGGAATAGAATAAGGAGAGGAAGAATGAAATGAACTCCTGGCTTCCTTGGCGAAGAGCGTCTTTGGCGCTTCTCCGCACGCCAAGAGGGCGCACGGAGCGAAATTGCTGCAATTTAACGGGGCGTCTAATTAAAAGGAGCAACATGAAAGGCCTTTTCTTCCTGCTCTGGGTTTTGCTTCTTTCTGTGCAGGGATCAAAAGTATAACAAGGCGAGGACAAAGAGTCATATCCCCAAACAATGAGAAGCGGCGTAGCAGCTCCTGAATTTGTGGGTTTTGTATCTTTCTGTCCAACTAGCATGGTGAGACTCGCTGGGTGCCGGCTGCTGTTAGGAGATGGGGTCACAGAGAGGAAGGGGCGGGCAGCGGCTGTGGGGCAGAGCCAGAGAGTTCAGACCACCACATCCAGCATGGTGCGTGAGAAGGGAGTGGCGCGCCTGGCGCCCACAGGGCAACTGGCAGAGCTGGGAGGCACCCGCGGCACCGACTTCCCGGGCAGGGGCCACCTCTCCCTCTGACCATGTTGGCTTAAGTGGCCATTTTCTGAAGTCATCCCATTACCCTTTTTAAGAAATGATGCTTTTAGGGAGGGAGGAATGGGGACTGACTGCCTCATGGGTATAGTGTCCTTCTCACGTGATCAAAATGTTCTGGAACTAAGCAGAGATGATGGCTGCACTGTTCTACAAGTGTTCTTAATGGGCTGAATTGTATGTTTAAAATGGTAAAATTATATCTTTTGTATAGTTTAGCATAATTAAAAAGCAAGGGTATTCTGAGGTCACCCTGCATCTAAGCTCTGTTTACCACTTGAAGGTTTCCACACAGTCGCAGAGCCGGGAGAGGGGGTCCTTAGAGAGGTAAGCCTTCCTCAGGTCGGTCCCCCGGTTCCCAAGCTGCACAGTCTTGGCTCCCATCTGAACATCCCAGATGGAAGAAGCCCACCAGGTCACACAGCAGTTGTCCCCTCAGAGAGCCACCAGGAGCCACACCCAAAAGCATATTCTCCTGAGCTTTGCACGGTCTAATTTTAAACTCCTTCCTGTGGCAGAGCCACTAAAATGCTGCTCTTACTCTGAGAGGGGGTTGCTACTGCTTCGAAGTTCATTTCTGGGAGGGCGGCTTGTAGGCTTGGCACCAGCTCCTTCCTGTCACCCCTCGAAGACTCCCAAAACCTTCCTCTTGCTTCCAGTTACATATGGGTTCCCCCTCATGGTGAGGGAATTCACCAAGCCAACAATCTGGGGAGGCAGGCGGGGGTGGGGAGGAGAAAGGGAGGTGGTGGAAACAGAACTTTCCTCAGGTTTGCCAGAGGCCCAAAGCCAGATCCTTCCCGTGGATTTGAACTCAGCCACTCCGCCTGAACGCCTCATCCGAGCCTCCCCCTTCCCGCGACTGAGCAAATGTTTAGCTCCACCTTCATACAGCCGGCAGCCCATCTGTTAACACGCTGGCCAGCCCGAGGCCCTGTGGCACAGAAGTGACCCAGAAGTAGGTATAATCCTCTCTTCTAAATGTGCTTAATACCATCGATAATCTTGTCACATAAATCTCCCGGTTAGCAGTGAGCTGCAGCTCTCCCCGCTAGACTCCAAGAATCTTTCAGTAACGGATTCCACCTCCTGTCACCTATCTCTTTTCTTATACCGATTTCAGCTGCCATGTTGCCGAACACTTGGGAGAGTCGCCCTGACCTTTGCAGGCTCCATTTCCCAGAGCAGACACTCGCTGCTCAGGCCAACTGCGCCTGTTCTTTCATCTCTTCCTTCCTTGGGCTCTGCCGGAGAGCCACCCGGTGTCCTCCCCACGTACACACCGCTCGCATGGCCATGTCCTTGGTGGGGCCTGGTACGGTCTATACCAGCCGCCTAATCTCCCTGTTTCAAAGGTGAAGCGGAACTTTCTAGGCCAAGTGCTGCTCCCCTAACGTCCTCTGTCTTCTGTCCCCCTGTCTTAGTTACTTTCTCGTCACTGTGACTCAAGACCCCCCAACCACAACTTTAGGGAGGAAAGGTTTACTGTAGCTTAGTTTCAGAAAGTCTCAGTCCATTCATGGGTGGGTGGCTGGAAAATGGTGGAGCTGCAGCTAGAGCTAGAGCCGCCGGGGAAACAGACATCTTCAAGCATGGTGGCACAGAGAGACTGAGAGGAAGGGCAGAACCAGCACACGGCCCTCCGGGTCAAGCCCCAAGCATCCGCCCCACCTAGAAGACAGGCCCGCCTTCCAACCCGACTCAGTATCCCTAGGAACACGAGGCTTTTGGGGTCACTCCAGATCCAAACCACCACAACCCCACTGGTCCTTCAGGCCTCTCTGCTCAGAGTAAATGTGAGGAGGACTTGCTCCCGTTATGGCCACCTTGGGGTTCCAGTGCAGCCAAACATTTGGAGAGACGTAAGTTCAAAGTGATCCTTTGTTCCTCTAAAAAAACAATTACACTCAAGTTGCTAAATCATTCCTAAGATGTCAATTACCCAAAGGACACTGGGCTTTCCAAAGAGACACCTCCCAGGCCCATATTCCTGTGTTCTAAGCCCCAGGAGGCAAAGATGGGAAGAAGCGCCCCCTGGGGGCAGTTCCAGGGCTTGCTACTCAGCTCTGCTTCCAGTCCCCAAGCAGTTAAAGAATAAATATCCTTTGAGCAGTGCTGACGCCTGCCCTAGTATGGTGCTCGGTTGCCAGCAACAGCTGGGTAAACAAGTGGGCTGCAATTTAATTCCATGCCCAGACTCTGGGGGACACGGGAAGAGCCCACTGCAGGCCTGGGAGCCCGACTGGAGCCTGCCTGGGATCTTCATCTTCTGAAATAGGCCCCTAAGCCCTGGCTGGCATTTGGGTACAATTCCCTCTAGGCGGTGTGTGAGTCTTTTCAGGTCTTGTGCCTGCAGGAGACCCACCCTGGCTCATGGCACTTGTGGTGGTAACTCTGTAAAATGACCAGCTGGTCTGAATCCAGTTAAGCTCAGCCTTCAACAAGAAGTGTCCCTGGGTCTGCCACACTTCTCTCTTCAATTCCAACGAGACAGAGGAAAGCAGAGATGGCAGCAAGGCAATTTTCTTCGGAATGAATATTGGTGACAATGGGGGAGCAGTCAGAGCTTTTCTTTGGCCTATGTGGTGTGTAGACGTAAACTAGAATTGAGTTTGGGCAATTGCCTCTGTGAGAAGAATCCCCAGTGGGGAAGGTCTAGTGACGTAGGAGACGCATTGTGGGCTCACCTTCTGCGCAGCCTTACTCTGCACTCCTCGGCCTGGACCCGTGTGCACACGATGTGCCAGCCCCAGGTTCCGGGAGGAGGCTGCTCAAGGTCATGAGGGAGCTGTCACTTCCTGCTCTAACTGCAATTTTCAAAGTTTTCCAAACTAGAATCCACACACTGGGAAGCAGGCTGCCGGCCACTGGGAAACTCACGGACACCTGCTCAGCGTGGAGGCCAAGGTGTGACAGTATGGTATGTCATTGCGACATAGCGTGGGGGTGGTCAGCAGGCCAGCTGCTCTGGGATTCAACTCACAGGCCCACTCAGGTGGGCTCTACTGAAGGAGAAGCTGGGCAGGGACATTTTCTTAAGGTGTGTCCGTGTCCTACTAACAATACCTATCACAACAAATGGCCACAAACCAAGTGGCTTGAAGGACAGAAATTTGTTCTTTCACAGTCTTGGGGCCCAGACATCCAAAGTCGAGGTGTTGGCTGGGCCACACTTCCTCCAAAAAGTCTAGGACAGGATCTTTCATTGCCACCTGCAGTTTCTGCTGCTGAACAGCCAGCTTGTCACAGCGTTGCTCTGGTCTCTGACTCCACCTTCATAGGGCTTTTTCTCTGTGTGTCTGGGGGCTTAAACTCTCCTGTCTCTTACAGATGGTCATTAAATGTAGGCCCCACCCTAATTCAGTATAATCCCATCTGGAGATCCACACCTTAATCACATCTGCCAACATCCTACTTCCAAACAACGTCATATTTAGAGATCCCATATGAACATACTACTACCACCCGGAGAGTGGCCGAAAGTAAAACATCGCTTTCTCATCAACTTGAATGTTTTAAAGAAGACAAGCTTCCTTTGGAAGCGCCCCACCCTAGAACATAGCTTAAATCCCTACCTGAATGGGACTGGGGGGTGGGGTGGGGTGCTGGAAACTCTTAGCAAGCTCACAGGGAACAAAGGGCAGGATTGGAGCGCAGCTCCTAGACCACATTGTTGGGTCATCAGCCTATAACCTGGTGACTGGGATGCTGGGAAGTTCTCCCTCAGGTAGGAAATCCCAGGCAGCAGACAAAGCAGCTGCTAATCTTCCCAGCCCTAGACCCCATCACCTTGAACCTGTGGGGACCTTGGGCCTTCTCCCCACCCCAAACCATCTTCTGGCTAGGTGCTGATGCTTAGAAATGTTAAATAACAACAATAATAATAACGCATCTAAGTATGACGCTTTCATAGCCAATCTGTCATTTCCCTACTTTATTTCTGAGATGTTAAGAACAGTGCCCTTCCTGCACAAAACATCAGGGTGCATTTATATTAAAAAATGAAACTAATTAAAATGTTTGAAAACCATAAACCACCCCACCATAAAACAGCAGCAGCCCTACTTTTCCAGTCTAAATGGATTTTTCTTCCTCATTTTGTGGCCCACCCTGATGTACAAACTCCCAGAGTGATGGGACGCTGAGCTGCCTCGAGCAAGGCCTCTGGCTCCTGGAATCAGCACAGCATGGAGGGCAGTGGAGCTGGCTGGGCTTAGACAGAGGGGCCGTTGCACAAGCTGCCTTGAAGGTAGGCAGAGCTCAACTCACTTAACGAGTTTCTCAAAGGCTGCACTCGGGCAAACATGGCGCTGAGAGACAGCTCTGTGACCCGTGCACTCAGCGTGCTGCTGCGGTGGTGCCAGAGCCCTTGCAGACAGGCAGGGCCTGCCTGGGTCTGCGCCCTCGGTCACAAAAGGGGTCGTCCTCCAACTGGGACGCCTCCTTCCAACCCAAACCAGAGGGCCACTGCGACCTTTTAAATCAACAAAACATGAATACTGCTGAGCGAACTAGAATCTAAGCAGGGCTAGCTGGGTGGGAGGGCAGGGAGGGCAGGGCAGTGGGGACTGGACGGGAGGTCCAGTTCTGTGCACTACAAGGTCAAGGCTGACTCAAGTAGCACCACACGCAGGAGGGGTCAGGTGCTTCTGAAGAGTGCAGGAGGACCGAGCAAGGGGTCATTCTTCATGCTGATGCTGTTTTTTTTTGTTTTTTTTTTTTTTTTTTTCCAGAGGTGAGTCTATTTCTCACAGGAATATATCCTTACGACAAAACTTTTTTTTTTCCCATGTACTTGTCACCACCATCACCAGGACTTACCGGGCACACACAATTTCCATTTTCTGGATAAGGGAAACGAGGCCACAGCTTACCAAGGACATGAATGCAGAGCCACCCGTCGTTAAGGCCCACGTCTTTCCCAATTTATGCAGTGCTGTGCAAGGACTGTGGGTCACACACACGTCCTGGCCTGACTCACCCCTGTCAAAGGTGGGGCACCCAGCTGACATCTAACCTGAGCGTAGGTCATGAGGAGGGCAGGTGATAAAGGTGAGAGACCAGGCCTGGTGAGGTGAGCAGAGGTGAGGTCACCAAGGGCCTTACTCACTTCATTCTCAGGCAAAGGACGGAGTAAAACATTCTCTTTATGTTTTAGAAATATTTTGTGCGGGCAGCTGGGAGCCAGGGAGCAACACTGGGGCCAGGACTCAGCAGAAGCCGATGGAGGGAAAGGACAGGCTATGGCAGTATCCAATGGCAGACGAGGGACAAGGGAAGGGCAGTGAGGAGGATGGTGAGGGAGCGGGAGGTCTCAGGGGAGGCCTGCACAGCTTGGGGGCTGGTGAGCCCAGCCACTGAGCCAGGTGTGCAGGGCGCAGAGCAGGTGTGGGCCTGACCACAAAGAGTTGGTTCTGGGCATCTTACACCGGAGGCTCCTGGCAGATTGATGTCCAGGGAAAAGAATTGGGGGCCAGAGTCTTGGGCTTTTAAGGAACAAGCCTGAGTTCAAATACTATCTCCTACCACTTACGAGCTGCAGTGCTGACCAACTTCTCCAGGCATTCGAGACTCAGTTTCCTCAAGCCTTAGTGGGTCCAGTTGTAGACTTAACCCAGGGGCTGCTATAAGAACTCAGCCAAACATGTGTGAAGCTCTTGGCATAGTGCCTGGATCCCCCAAAAAGGTTTAAGAAACAAAACAGAAGAAAGAGGTAGTAAGTGCAACCACTAACAACGCAGAGTGTGGGACGGAGCCCAGGACTATGTGGAGGACGCGTTCTAGATTTGAGAGAGCGAGGAAGAACAGATGATTTCTCACTTCACAGATGCGTGGCATTCACTTCTGCAAAGCGCCTTACGTGGGGATCCCTTTCCTCAGTGAGGCGCTATGTGCATCTCAACGCCTATTTAATTTATTTGTAGACAACCGGCCACCACCCTCACGGTGCCCCACAGAGAACAAGAGGCAGCTCCGGCACCGCTCTGCCGCGAGAGTGCACCACCGTGGAGAGGAGGAACACAATTTCCAAAAGTGCACAGCTATTCTTTAGTAAAGCAAGCACATTTCCATCACTACATCTCCTACCCACAATTCAGTTTGGTAATTCAACGCGTATTTACCGAACACACAACAGGCAACTGTGAGCTGCTAGCAATTCAGAGCCTGAAAAGACAAGGTCTTCTGTCTCAAGGACCCACATTCTGGAGGGAGAGAGAGACAGATGAGAGGAGAAGGCCACACAGCGAAGGCCTCGGTCAAAACAGTAACGGATCATGCTTTCAGAGTACATCCTCGACACCAGACACCACGGGAGGCGCTCTGCATTATTAACCTGCCTCATGTCCCCAAACACTCCGTGAAGTAGACGGTACTGTAAACCCATCTTTTATCCCAGATTCCGAGAGGGTAACTTTCCAAAGATCACACAGTGAGAAAGCGGAAGATTCAGGAGGTACGCTCAGGTTGTGTGGTTAGTCTGGGCTCCTAATCCAATCACCACGTTGGAAAAGAGGTGCATTAAGGATCTGCACATCTGGTATGCACTTGGCATCCCAACTGGGATCAGCGGACATGGTGGATCAATATTTAACCTTGCACGTAAAGAAATCGCTCAGCCTTTCCCGCTTCAGCCTCTTCCTCTCTCTCATCACCCTCGGGAATGCCACTGGACTCAAGTCCAGTGGGAAATCCCAGAACAAACACCATATGACTGACAAGGAGGCCTCCTGCTATTTACAGACCTGTAGGATGGGCAGACCTCAGGGTATCCTTCCTGATCTCCTTCAGATGTTCCTGGGGCAGCCCTGCTGTGCTCCAAGCCACGCTCTGGGCTTTGATAACCACAGACAGGACCTGACTCCACCCAGGAGGCTCTATTTACCTGGCATGTGGCCACACTCAGGTCTTGGTGTTGGAAGGCCGGCGTTCGTCCACTGGGGACAAAGCTGTTGGGGATGCCTGACCAACCATCTGCCATGGGCATGGTGGTGTTTGGGTCTTTGCTCCCGACTGAGGGATGCACTGGAACCCACTGGGGATCTAGTCTCTATAAAGCTAGAGTTCCAGAGATGGGAAGCAGGGACTTGGGAAGATCTTGTAAGAAAAACATTCAGTGTAATGTTGGATGTGGCAGTTACTAATTTCTGCTGGGAGGAAGCGTGGTGCTCCTGTTATGGCGTCTCCAGCCCTGCCAGGTGCAGCCATTCCCTCTAGCCGTGTTGGGTCAACAGGGCCCATCAGCCTGATGAGGACACTGCTGGGATCTCAGAAATGGATAATCCCAAATTCCGAGCACCAGTTTCTTCCTCAATTATTTACAAGGAACACGATGTGGCATCATGGAATCTAATTCATAACGCCTTTTTAATGCCTTTATAACACAATATTCACAATATTCCCTTCTAATCTCTGCAGATGACAAGTTGCCACTATTGAATTCCCATTAATATGAATTATGGGTACAATATATTTCGCCCAATATCATCTCTTCAGCCTAATGTTCTGAGGGAATAAAACTCACATCCTCAGCATATTTCTGATGGAAGGGGCGAGAGTGGCATGGGGAGCTGGTCCCTCTGCGGAGAGGTGCTCCTGGCTGGGGTGGAGGCTTCAGAGCTGGGCAGAGGACAGGATTCTAGGGCCCAGATGGTGAGACTCTTCCTCTAAGGCTTTCTTTGCAGAATCAGACTGGGTATCAAAGCAGGGGCAGCGTCCTCCTCAAGCGAGGCAGTCTGTGTCTCCAAACCCCTGGCAGCATCCCGAAGATGCCGGAGCCCCTTTCCAGAGCTAGATAGCCTGGTGCTGGCCATGTACCCCCAGCTGTCGCGTACCCCCACTGGGGGTGCAGCGAGCACCATGGCACTGACCTGCTGTCATGAGGACGATGGAGTAGACCACAGACGGGTGGCCAGCTCACAGTGAGTACCCAGTAAACACTAATGGCAGTGACAGCGGTAGTGATGATGCTGGTGGCAAACCCCCGTCCGGGGCTCTGGCCGGCCAGCAGTCCTCACTGCCTTCCTAGGGTGGCCACTCAGAGCACGGGCGGTGCCACGCTCACTGGGTGAGGGAGGCCACAGCTCTAGCCCACACAACACCCTTGGTGCTGGTACGGTTTGGAACTCACCACCGTACACGAGACAGCTCAGACTTCACCCTCAGCCCAGCTCTTGGGGGCGCTAGAGAAACGGACCTCAAATACTAGCGCCCATGTCTCCAGCATCCACTGGAAGTCTCCTGCTCAAGGGCCTGGCTTTCCGACTACTTGGAAGTGGGCTATGGCGGGCAGCCCAGTGCCTGGGGGAAATGAGTAGGGGAGCTGAGGGCCCTTCTCTCCTGTGAGCTCCCCCGTGGGTCATGCTGGGCTTCTTCAGTGACACCAACTCCTCAATTACCCAGAATGCTCTCCTGGGGATGGGCCACCCTCCCACCCATTCCTCAGAAGTTCTTTCCCACATTCCTATCAAGCACACATAGGTCTCTTGAAAGTGCTACCGTTCTGGTCACTGTGATAGGCAGTGCCACGTCTGAGTAGAGGAAAATTACTGCCTTTCCTTCAAATTAATATTTCTTCCTTTCCTTATTCCTTCTTTCCTTCCTTCCCTTTCAATGGGTCTTGCTCTCTTGCTCAGGCATTTGGGCTCAAGCGACCTGCCTGCCTCAGCCTCTAGAGTACAGTAGGGAAACTGTGTGTATGCCAACTCTCCACAAATCTGCATGCAGACACTACTTCTGTCTCTTTCTGTAGAGGGATATTTATTCTTTATTTATGTTTTTTCTTTGTGGTAAAATAGATAGAGCACATAAATTTGCTGTTTTCACCATTCTTAAGCATACGATTCAGCAGCATTCATTACAGTGACAATGCCATGCGGCGATCAATACTATCTATTTCCAAAACTCGTTCATCACCACAAACAGAAACTCTACCCATTAAGCGGTAGCTTCCCGTCCTCCACTCTGGCCTCTGGCAATCTGTAGCCTGTCTTTATGCATAATTTCATTTTTTATAAAGTACATTGCCTGGCTATTTCATTCGCACCTCCCAACAGCCCCGTGAGGTGGGCACTCAGGTACCCAGCTTACAGCTGAGGGAATGAATCTCAGAGAACTTCAGCCTTCTGCCTTCAAGTAGCTCTGCAGGTCAGCTCTGCAGACCGGCCCTGACTTCCTTCTCCTGACCCTGGCCGAGGGTGTTTTTCGAGATCTCCAGTAGGTTTTAAAATATAGCTTCTCCTTCTCTACCACACAAAGACTGCCTCTAGTCGGGAGGAGGCTGAAGACAAAAGCCATAAGCAGAGTCACTCTTTCCTTCTTCTTGTTCACCCCATGCAGTGCTGAGCTCAGCGAGGAGCCAGAGGCAAACCCGGGCTGCTCCCACTCTGACAAACACCGATTCTGCTGCACCCCACTCCCTAGGCCAGGCTCAAGTGCCCTGAGACTGAGGGATAAACAGGAGGGAGCAGATTCCTGGAGTTGCACAGATCCAAGCGCGCCCTAACGATTCCTGTGGACAGTTTTGAACGTCTAGACAAATCCTTTGGACCACAAAGCCATCTAAGAACAGCCTCTAGAGCGGAGCAGCCAGGCCTGTGCTACATCGTGGAGCAAAACAAGATCCTCTCAGAAAGGGAACAAAGCCAAGGCCCCAGTGCCTAACAGTCCCCGGGCAATCTCCACCTGCACAGTGTCTACACCACCCCAACCAGGTTGCGTACTAAGGACAGAAGATCATGTGACGAGGCAGAAATTGCAAAGAGCTGCAGCTGGGACCAAGGAGGGGCCCACACCATCCTTCATGCCACGGAGTCCTCCTATACACAGCTGTTTCAAACTGCTGATGAGCCAAGCTGCTTTGGGAGAGACTGGAGCTGTAGCTTTAGGTGTAGCTAGTATTGGGAAAAATGGACATCAAATTCTTTTTTTCCCTTTTTTTTTGAGCCAGGGTCTTGCTCTGTGGTCCAGGCTGTTCTTGAGCTTACTATGCAGCTCAGACTGGCCTCCAAATCATGACAATTCTCCTGCCTCAGTCTCCCGAGTGCGGGGATTAAAGGCATGTGCCACCACACCCAGCTAATTTTAGGTGATGCTGGGGAATTGGATCCAGGGCCTGGAGGATGCTAGGCAAGCACTTTAACCACTGAGCTATGTCCTCAGTCTCGGTCACTGAATGTTTGTTGATCCAGTTGCTTACTCAATAGACTTTCCTGCGTGGTGTGCTGGGCTGGGCCTCTACACAGCTCTGGCATGTGGAGTAAGACTGCCAGGGATGCATCTGGCCTTGGTGGTGATCTTGGGCAAGGTATTTAGTGAGTCTTGTCTCTCAAGGGAGGGTCCCATAATGATAGCAGGGGGTGGGGGAGGTTGGGGTCGGGGGAGGTTTAGAAAGAGAATTAAGGAAGTGAGCATTGGCAAAATGCTGATACGGGTTCCCAGAACGAAGTTATAATGACATGAATTCCTTAAATAACATCCACTGATGCAAAAAGCTACAGAATAATACAGACAAGTAGGAGAAAAGTCTAGAAAAAATGCTAATACCTGAAGAAGGTTGCAGTATGACTTCAAATGCTTTGAGATAGATAAGAAGAGTATAGGAGTTAAATAAAGCAAAGGCTTTGATGATGTACAGTCCTCACCTTGTCATCTACACAATTCCCAAAAGTAAGACATCCCAAAGGACTTCTGTGGTTTCCCCACATGGGGTCTGTCTTCATCAGCCTCATCACAGGCAGCCCCAGAAACTACTTAGCATGTGGACATTGCTCTCTAATGTTCCCCGGTTAGTAAGCAGGCAAAGATGATGTCAAAACCACCTCCATCCCAACTCAAAAGGACCCAAATAAATGAATAAATATTCATCACGTACACATTGCTATGGTTTGGATCTGGAGTGTCCCCAAAGTCTCATATATTTGGATGTGGTAGGATAACTGTGGAACTGTGTGCTGTTGGGAGATGGGGCCTGGCTGGAAGGGGTGGATGCTTGGGGCTTGACCTGGAGAGATTGTGTCAAGTTCTTGAGACTGGGTTGAGGTCACCCAGGGCTGGTTGCCAGAGCTTTCATGTGTGTATTACTGACTTGTGAGCCAGGAAGTGAGGAAGGGTGCCTTACTCACTTTTTTTGATCCTGTGACTCAATACCCAACATCCAAAAATTTAGGAGAGGAAAGGTTTATTTTGGCTCACAGTTTCAGAAGGTCACAGTCCATTCAGGGGCGGCAGGCAGCAATGGAAGTACATGGTAGAGACAGAGGTGGAGGCAGCTTCTCACGACATCACAAACAGGAAGTCAAGGCAAGCTGAGACTAGTCCTCAAGGAAGCAGGAAGCAGCTTATATTTCCTTTCAGGTCTCAGCCCAGTGATCAGCCCCTCCTGGATCCAGGTGTGGAAGGTGTGGTAAGCCCATACTTTCATGCCTGCAACTCAGTTTACATGCCTATCATCCACCCCTCCCCCCAAGACTAGGCCTCAATCCCCCAACAGCACATGGTTCCACAGACTATCTATAACATTCAAATTCATGAGACTTTTGGGGGAAATCACAAATCTAAACCACAATACAGGAGGGTCAGGGTGGGACCCAACGGGAAGCTTAAACTAAGGAAGAAGAAACACTGTTATGGCGTCTTCCTGGGAAAGCTCCGGCCTTTGCCTGAGTCTCAGCTGTGCACTTGCTGCTTTCTTCCCTGGGCTCCTGTGTGCATGGCTTTCCAGCCTTTGCCATGTACTTCCACTAGTGGCTGACTGTGGATGGAGTATGTGAGACCTCCCGAAACTGTGTGCTGAAATAAATGTTTCCTCCTTTATGCTGTGAATGTTGAGTATTTTGTTTCAGCAATGAATAAGTAAATAAGACAGAAACGGGTCCTGAGAGTAGGGTCATTGCTCTGACTTTACCTGATCATGTGGTTTGAGAGTCTCTGGAACTGGTTTGTGGGAGGAATTTGAAGAAGCCTTAAAATGTTCAGAGCTGAGCTTGATGACAGATTCTGGTCAGAGCTCAGAAGACTAGAATGCTGATAGAAGGGAGGACTGTAAAGGTAAGGCTCAAGAAGTTTCACGTGGAAGCGGGACTATTTATTATTGGCAATTGGTATAAAAAACATGCTATTCTCTGGCAGTGTGCTGGCATTTTGCTGTTGTCCAGAGACTACGTGAAACTCTGATTAAGGGTGGTGGAATACTTAATCTAGTGGAGAAAATCTCAAAGCAATGTAATGTTCAAGCTGTCACATGGGTACTGCTGGCAGCTTTCAGCTAGCTCTCCTTGGAAAAGTAGGAAAACATGGTAGAGAAAAAAAGATGTGAAAAAAATTTTGTAGTTTTGCCAGATTGAAGGGGCCTACAGAGATGGGGCAAAAAGGCAGAGTGATATTATAGAGATTAGCATAAAAAATAAGCCAAGTACTTGGAATCAGGACTGTAAAAAGAAAAAAAAGATACCTTGTGGGAGTCTCAGGAATCACGAAGATCCCATCCTTTATCACTTAAAGGGTGGAAAGGCAAAAGATTCTGCTCTGAGGAGACTACCCCAGAGCTCCGTGTAGGACCAAAAAGAGAAGTGTTTGTGGAGTCCAGCTGCCTGGAGGTAAGCCATTCTTGGAGGCTGCTTCGAAGGTCAGGGCAGCCAGACTACTGCCCTAGCCAGTGGAAGACACTGGTGTCACCCATGGGGAGCTGGTGTCACAGGCTTGTAGAATGCAAGAGTTGTGGGATCATGGAGGCTTCCAATCAGATTTCAGAGGAAGGTCTGAGAGGCCAGGCAGTGTATCCTTGGGAGGGCAGTGGATGAAGCTGTGGAGAAGCCTCAGGTATAATAGAGACCCTAGAAATCTGGAAATGCCAGAAATGTGGATTGTCGGCTAAGGAAAGCCACAGGCTATGAGCAGAGCCAGCCCAAAGGAGAGAAGATGGAGGCTATAGCCAGAGGCAGTGCTATAAGGGTGGGGCCACCCAAGCCCTTTGGAGCTCACATCCTGCCACAGTTTCCCCTAAGTACTGGACAATGAGCACAAGGCTTTCATCCTTGCTCAGCTGGGTTTAGAATTTGTTTTGAGCTGGTTGCTTTCTATCCTCCTATTCCTCCTTTTTGGAAGGGGAATGGTAACCCTCTGCCATTGTATGTTGGAAGTGTTTAACCTTTCTTTTTCACAGGAGCTCACAGCTAAGAGTTTGCCTTGAATTTCAGAAGAGACTTGGGACTTGGACTTTTCAGTAGTGTTAGAACTGTTAAGACTTTGACAACTCTTAGAGAAGGACTAAATGACATAAGTCTTTTGGGTGTAAGGGGTGGAACGTATGGTTTGGATCTGGAGTGTCTCCATGTAGTGGGGTAACTGTGGAATCATATGCCGCTGTGAGTCAGGGTCTGCATGGAAGGGGCGGATGCTTGGAGTTTGATCTGGAAAGATTATGCCAAATTGCTGAGACTGGGGCTGCCTGGGCAGAGCTTTCAAGTGTGTGATGACTTGTGGGCCAGGAAGTGAGGGAGGGGCACCTACCCTGGGTGTGGGTGACGTAACTGGCAGTTTGAAGTAATTAAATAAACAAAAAAGGAAGGAAGGAAGGAAGGAAGGAAGGAAAGAAGGAAGGAAGGAAAACATTGTCACAGCTTCATCCCTGGAAATCTCTGGCCTTGCCTGAGTCTCCAGACACGGACCTGGCTCCCGCCTCTCTTGGCTTCTGTCTTCAGCTCTCCAGCCTCTGCCATGTGCTTCCATTGCTGCTGGCTGCCATTACTGTGAGCCTTCTGAAACTGTGAGATGGGTTAATCTTTCCTCCCACAAATTGTAGATGCTCAGTATTCTGTCACAGCAATAGAAGCGTGACTAAGATACATGTTTATCCAGTCTCTTCTAAAATGGGTGTTGAGAACCTCAGTACTATGGACATCACCCTGAAGCTTATTTTCATGGATTTCACTGGTTAGTAAAGAGGGAAATGAATAACTGGGCAAATATATAATATTACAGTTATCAGGATAGAGACACAAATGAAAGCGTCATGGGAATAAGAGGAATAATAGCAAACTTTTTTTTTCTTCCTACAGATGTGATAACACTTAGGATGCCAGCCATAGGATGAACTGGGATTTTCTCATAAAGTAGGAGAGGGAATCACTTCTAGGAAGAAGACGTGGCAAGTGCAAAGGCTCTGGGGCATGAGACATCCTCATATTTTTGGTGAATTGGGGCTTGGATAGACTGGGTGTTGGGGATAAAATTCTCACATGACCTCATGGCTTGAGTACTCAGTATTTTGGGGGATTTTCTTCAAACAGATCCATGAAAGTGGAGAAGTGACACGATACTAAGCCAAGCCCTGGTATTCTCATTCAGGAAAGCAGCAGGGACAGTGGCATCTCTTTACCCAGAAGCCCACAGTGTTCACTGAACCTGGCTTTCACAAGGCTGATGAGCCAGGTGAGGTCTGGGAGGTGGCAGGGCATCAAGGCAGTGACAGTATGTGTGTGTGTTTTTTTTTCCACTTAAGCAGAACATGTGTGAGCACACCCTGCTTCACGCCCAGCTCCCTGGTGTCTGAGTGGACAAAGCATTTACCCACCTGCCCGTGGAAGCCGAGGAGAGGAAGGAGAGAAAGACAGTTCGCTCTCATCAGTGGCTCTGTTTTGCTAAGTTCTCGGGGTCTTTCATTTAGCAGAAAAAGCTGAGGCTTCCGGCTCATGAGTTCAAGAGAGGCAAGCCAACACTCCACTGCTAGCTGTGACTGCTGTCCCAGGGGCTCGTGGAATTCTCCCGAACCCTTTATTTCAGGGTGGTGAATGGATGCTGAAACTGGTAGGCAGTCTGTTACCCTCCGGCAGTGCCCCTGCTCCATGGCAGTGTGCCGGTGCAGGGAGGCTGAGGCCAAGCGAGTGTAACAGGGAAGGCAGTCTGGGGCTGGAAGCCATGTTCTTCTCTGAAATGAAATGGCCTCTGGGGCTGATGGGGAACAAATGATGCTGACATGCTCAGAGCTATTGTGCATTACAGGCAGTCCTCCTTTAACAAATGGGCTGGGTTCTGAGAGCTCATGTATAATTTCGCTGTTTAGATTTTGGAACATACTTTCTACATTAAAATAATGACGATGAGACTTCCAGACCAGTTATCCAACGCCTACTTAACCCGTAATGCAGTGAAAATACTGTCCTTTTACAATGAAAAAAAATTTGTCTAATTGCAACATGAGTAACTAAATGAAACAGGGAAAACCACTACAACTGAGTAAGTAGATTTATGTTGATCTTGAACGGTACTGTTTGCAGAAAACCTAATTTAAGAAGAAGAGGCCCTTCTGAGGACATTTTTGGGGAACTGCATGGGATTCATCGTATTAAGGAGAAAAGAGACATCAGACCATCAGAATCTGTGGCTCCTGAACATTCCCATCACATCTCCCTGGCTATGTTTCCTGATTTTAGGCTCCTCTGAAAGTCTTCCCATCAGAATCTGTGTTCCCATGTGAGTCTTCACAGGGAGAAACTCTCTGGTCAAAGCCCTTTAAGGTTTCCTTGGAATGGTTTTATTTTTCTTTCCAGGTTGGTAGGTTCGCATCTATCTTGGGACAACAGTGTTCTGTCCCTCCAACTTTGGGGCAGCGACAGGATCAAGTACAGCCTTCAGGATTCAAGCCAAGTGCTGGCAGGTTCTAGAAGTTCAATACACCTCTGAGGTCCCCGGGAGCCAGCTGGCCAGCAACACGAATCTCGCCAGGTTCTTCCCTGAAACCTCCATGAGCCCGTGATTTGCGTAGAGATGGGTGTGGGCAAAGTGGAGGTGGGCAAGCCCTAATTGTCCCATTCTGATTCTCTGCAACAGGCCATGTGGCCAATGTAATAGGTCAATCTTATCCTTTCTATCTGGGCCACATGGACAAGGGGGTCACCGTATCTCAGGAAACGAGCCAGAAACGCTGGGTACTATACTGTGGAAGGGGCAATGATTCCCATGGCTGACCTTCCAAAGTGTCGCAATATCTTCCATTAAGAGGTGAGACTCTGCCTACCCCTAAAGTCTGAGTTGGCTCTGTTGCTTTCTTTGGCTAATGGAATTTTTGCGAACATGCCTTAAGCCGAGGCTAGGGGATCATCTGTGCATCGACCTTGCTCTCTTGCTGCTTTTGGAACCCTGAGCCGCCATGTGAAGAGCCCAAGCCAGCCAGATGGAAGATGACAGGCCACACAGAGAACTGAGTGCCTCAGCCAAGTGTCGACCAACCACAGATGTGTGAGTGAGATTATCTCCAATCAATTGGGTCTCCAGCCAGCCCGTGGCTGACCACAGTCAAATGACACAGCCCAGCCAAGACCGGAATTGACCAGCCAACCCACAGAATTGTGATGTTTAAGGCCACAAAGTTTGGGGGCAATTGTTATGCAGCAAAGCTAGCTTACGTACTCAGCTGGCTCCAGTCTGTGACGTCTCCTGACATCTTCACTTTATAATTCTCAGCTGCCTTTTGTCCAGCTGGTGGCTCGTCTCTTACAAATGGGGCAAAATACAAACTTCTCTCCCCCACCCCACCTCAATCAGAAATTGAGACCGGAGCCACTCAGATCTATCCTCCCCTCACCGTAGGCTTTGGAAATGTGACACTTTTCAATTCTGCACACACTTTGTGACTGACAGATGGGTTTGAAGTCAATGAAGATACAATCCAAACTGTAACTGCGACTTCAAGTGCAGGAGAAAGCCATTAGCTCAGGACTAACACGTGCAAGTTGTCTCACAAAGCTTTATCGGGGCCCGATAATTTATCACAAGGGAAATCACAAATACTTGTTCATGGAGCAAGCCACAGCCTCCTGGATAAAATCACTCGCAGTCTGGAAATTCACTATGAAAGGAGTCTGAGCCATTCTGCCAACTGAGCTCACTCAGCAGCCTTTGATTTTTAATGTGAATACAAGAGGAACAGGAGGAATACGCCAAAGCTCCTTCTACCCGTTTGGGATCCTAGGACCACACGGCGCTGGACTCCTGGTCACGCACACGATCCCCACAGATGTCCTACGTCATCTCCCAGACAGCGGCACTCCCTCAGAAGCTGGGGTGCACAGGGAAAACATCATCTTCATAACCCTAAGTGTCTCCCTTGACAGCCCCAAATGCTCACAGATGTGCCCCTCGCCGTTTTGGCGCTGCGAGCGTGGACACTGCAGATTTCTTGGCCCTGCTCTGCTCTCCTCAGGCTCTGCTTTCCAGCCAGATTTATTTTCAAGGGCTTAGCTCTGAGGGACGATGGGAATGTTTCAGCCTGAGTGCTCCTGACCACAAGGAGAAAAGCCCCCAATACATTTCACAGGCATCTGTGAGGATTCTGCAGGGTCCATTCTTTCAGGAACGAAATTGCATTTTATGAAGCCGTCCCTTTTCTGTTTCATCTGTCAAGCAGGTTTGCTGAGAATAATTTAAATTTCATGCAGCAGCAACTGCAGGGCATTGGTGCCTCCCTCCTATCCACAAATAGGCCTGGTGGCAGTCATGCCTCTGCCTCCCAGGGGTACCCTCCCCCTGAGTCCTGGGAGTTAGTGGGGGGCTAGGACTGAAGTGCTGCTCTCAGCATCATCTCCTGCCACATCAGGGGAAGACAGGTCAATCGTGTGACCCTTTCTTTACCAACACTAACTAGGAGGGTTTCCTGGTTTCTCCTAAATGGATAGATTCTTGAGTAAACTCAATCTGTAATGTACCTTTTTGTTCATTTGTTTGTTTTGGGACTGAACCCAGGGCCTTTGCACTGAGCGACATCCCCAGCCCTTTTTATTTTAGAACAGTCTCGCTAAGTTGCCAAGTTACCTGGGCTGGGCTCAAACTTGGAATCTTCCGGCCTTGGTCTCCAGAGTACCTGGGACTACAAGTATGTGCCATCTCACCCGGCTTGTTCAACTTTTTAAAAATTAAAAATGCTTACCAGATGGTGGGTACAGTTTTAGCCTTTTCTACACATAGTAACTTAAATAATCCAATTTAATACTATTACCATTCCCATTTTATAGATAAAGAAACTGAGGATCGGCTTGTAAGTGCAGCATTGCTGTCCCTTCCCAGTTCTGGCTGATTCAGGGGTTTGAAGCTCTCACCAGCTGTGCAGTCAACAAAATCTTTGACTTAGAGTCCTTTCCTGTACCGTAAGACATAAATGTGCCCATTTTTCTGGCCTGAAATTTGGAGTTTGCTGTCAGCTGAGCAAATGGGAGATGGCAAAGTCATCTTAATAATGCTGCAATCATGGTTGCCATGGTAAATGAGTGCTTCCAGGCAGCCTGGGTAGAGACAGCTGGCCTGGGCTGGTTCCGGCTCTAACTCTCTGGGTGGCCTTGGTTTGTAGGTAAGTTACATTTGCTCTGGGCCTCACTGTTCTCGCCTGCAAAATTAGGGGATGGGTGGACGCGTGTGGTCCCTCTGCTCTTCCTGGGCTCTGGAAATTGGTGTCCTGGAGGCTCGAGAGCAAAGTGTTCGTGCTGAGGGGTACGAAGGGATAGCCTGCTGGACCCCCAGGTGTCTTGGTGGCCCTGGAGCCTGTGACTGTCCAACAGGCCTTTCATCAAAACATGCAAGAAATGTTTAGGCCACAGACAAATAAAGAAACAGAAAAATCAACTCAGGCCCCAAGGCAGTGGTGACAGGAAGAATTGACATCATCTTGCTCACCAGCTTCTGGGAGCACAACCAGCCCCCTCCATCGTAGAGAGCGGTGACCACCAGCCCTGGACTGGCAAGAGCAGACCCAGCCCTGAGGGTGACCCAGTGACCAGGCTAGCCTGCTCCCTGTGTAGTCAGGTGGGAGATGCCTGGGCCTGACACTGCTGATCCTTGTCCCTGGGCTAGCGTTTTGGGGACTTGCCCTGAGTCCCTAGGGGTGGTCCTGGCCCATATATGGCGTTAGGGCCGTCACCATAAAAGCCAGGATGGTCTTTTCAAGTCATGACGACATGCTCTGCTCTTGCTTCTACACAGCATCCCCCCCTCCCCACACCAATCCTCTGCAGAGTGAGGGCTCACTCTCTGTCCCCGCTGGGCATTCTGGGAAGGACCTCCTGGGAGACAGCCTTTAAAACCCCGGAGACAGCCTTTAAAACCCCTTCTCTTGATGGGTCTGGTGTGTTCACTCAGCTTCCCTTTGGAGCCTCACGAGCTGTTTGCTTCCCTCCCCTCTCCCTCCTGCTTCAAGGTCACCTGCAGCCCCAACCACTCAAACACAACTTCCTTCCCTGCCTCTTTGGGGCCAACCTGTTTCTATCTGAAGACTGACCTTTTCATCTGGGTGAGGTAGGAAATGATCATCTGATCTCCCTGGGGGAACAGCCCCAGCCCGTGGGCTGCACCTGGTGACTATGGTCATGGGGTAAGCTCAGCACCCAGAGAGACTCACCACCACCTAGGCCCTGTGCCGTTCTGAATACTTCGCGTGTTTCCTACTTGGACAATCCTCCCAACAACTCTGCTAGGCAGGGACCACCACCTGTTCCTATCCACAGATGTGAGGCTCCGAGAGGCTGGGTAATGTGCCCAAGCTCTCTCAGTAAGCAAGCTGCTGATTGCAATTAAAATCCAAATAGTGTGTCTCTCATGTCTGGCTTTATCAATGCCTCTCTCCCCAAGCCAGCTCTGGCAGTATCCTCACACAACAGAAGAAACGCTCTGGGTAACCTGGCCACAGACTTGTTATAAAGAGTGCTGGACTGTGAGCCCCCTCCTCACTCACCCCTACCCCAGGGCAAGAGCAGCGTGGGCTGCTTCGTGAAGAGCCAGTGGGAACAGCAGGGAAATGACTGACACTGGATGGGGCTTGACCCTCCGTTGGTGTGGTCTTGGCACAGAGCCAGACTAGACAGGGGACAGGCCTCTGGGGCAGGCAGAGATACCACGATCCACATCTGACAGCCGTGGCCCAGAGGGAAGCCATGGCGGCTGCCACCTCCTCTCTTCCTACACACCCAGTCCTCGGGAGCACCTCAAGGACTCCAGGGCATCATCAGGCACAAACCAGCCCAGCAGGTATGAAAACAGGCTGGAGATGGCTCCACAGGGGGGATGGGACTCAGCTTCTGTGTTTTCCTATGCCCAGGAGCTGGCTGACCTCAGAGGCCTGACCTTTGCTGCCTCTTCCTGTTCTGGCCACCAGGATCAGTGCTTGTCCCAGCTGTTGTTTTCTGTCTGATACTGGCTCTTTTCCTCCCATGCAGCTGTGATTTGGGGTCTGGCCAGTCAGGGATGGTGACTCGTGAGCTGCGTTGGAGCAAACCAGGAGCCACTGGGCAGGGCAGGGCAGCCCTGCAGAAAGCCATCGGTACTGACGCTTGCTTGGCAGAGCCTGAGCTCCTGCCCCCAGGAGCAGCCCGATGTAGAATCCCTACGATTGGGACCCACCCTGGAGGATGAAACTATCAGGTGGGCCTGTGAGGTCCAGCCTGTCTCTCCCACCTGGAACCCTGGCCGTCAGCTCCACAGTCTGTCATTTTCCAGATGGCCAACAGCTGGCCACGTGGACTCCCTGACAGATGAGGCTGCAGGGGCAGTGGCTGGCTCCCCTGGGCAGAGGTCACCAATTTGGAGCAGGCTGGGGGCTGGCGCCTAGGGGCGGAATGCATTTTGTTGGCCTTGGGGGAGTATGCCCAAATAATCCTCCATCTCCTCTCCTATCCGACATTCCCTCCCTCCCCGCCTCAGTGGGGAGGGTGTTTTCATAACAGGAAAATAAAATCAATAAGGCACTGCAGCAAGATGTCAGCACGCTGCACGCCGGCCTCCAATAGCTCCATTGTCTCGGGCCTCTGCCGGGCTCCGCGGCCAGCAGCACTCTCTGTCATTAATGGGATGCAGGGCTGAAAGGGGGTTTGGAAAAATCACAGAGACAAAGGCACAGCACACCTGGAGCGTGGCTGTCCACCACCACGGTTACCTCACAATGGCCAGCCCGGGGCTTCGCGCCTTTAATTTCTCCTGCAACTTTTATGAAAGCACGGGAAGAAAAGACTAGACACACATGCACACACTCACGCACAGGCACACACGCATGCACGTGAGCACGGGCCCGAGAGCGCTCCTGGGAGGCGGCTCTGAATGGCCGGCGGAGGCGAGGGCGGCCTGGAGAGCCCCTGTCCAGCCAAGGGGGTGGGACGAACGAATGGGCTTCCTGCCTTGGCCATTGGCCACCCCTCCAGGGCTCAGGCTGCCCCATGGGCTCTGAGCCACAAACAAAAAGGGACCAGCTCAACCTGAAGCCAGGCAACAGGCTTGGTGACACGCATTTCCACATTCTGTTTAGTATATGGACTGGCTTCTGCTGCCATTACTGAGTCTGGAGCCTCTTCCAGCAAAACACAGACCAATAAGGAGCGAATGCCCCTGAGACCTACTTCTGGGTAGGTCTACGACGGGCTCTTGGGGCGCGTAACAGTCAGGCAGGGGTAGTAAGAGTGCCGACCCCGTGGCCCGAGAGGCTCAGAGAAGACCGCACAGCACAGTGGTAACTCAAGGATGTGCCCTGATCCTGGGGACTCTTACTGCAGGTAGAAACCTCGGCCTCCCATGCCCAGGCCAATTGCAGGGCCTCAGTTCTTCTGTTCAGGGAACCTGTATGGCCAGCCTGGAGTTCCGCCATTATTTCCTAGCATTTAATCAGAACGGCGCAGGACAAGAGCGGTGGCCTCTTGCTCGTCTCCCCACACGTCAGTCACAGGGAGCCTCCATGAGAAACAGAGCCCCAGGTAACCGTCAGAAACGATTCCAAGGCCCGTACCCGGAAGGCCAAGGCTCTGGAGAACGCGGATGCTGGAGGTCTTTGGCCAACCGGGGCCTGCAGAGCCTGGGCCCTCTGCCTGGCTCCCACCATGAGGGGTTGGCGGATCTTACCTTGGTGGTGACTGCAGAGGCCGAGCTGGCCACGAGGCTGGTGATGGCCTCGCCACTCCCCGCGGAGCAGGAGGCCGGGGCCGTGGCTGGTGTGGGCAGCCGGGAGGGCACCACGGGCAGTGGCAGGAGACCAGGCCGGGCGCTGAGGCTGCTGGCTGTGCCGCCCCCGGCCCCCGAGGTGGCGCTGCAGATGCTGGTGGTCCCATGGGTGCCATTGACGCTCCACTCGCGGCGGTCCCAGCCCACCCGGTAATCTCTTTCGAAGCGGCTGTGATGCCGGGACATCTCGGTGGGCCGTGGCGGCTTCTCACAAGGAAGGAGAGCCCGGACCTGCCGGCACAGAGCAGAGAGGAGGTGGTTTAGGCAAACAGCAGTCCTGCTCGGTGGCAGGTAGCAGCCATTCAGCCTCTGCTCTGGGTTCAGTGATGGCTTCCAGGCATCAGCTCGTGGTAGCATCACAGCGAGCTCCTAAGGCCCCCTTCACAGACAGAAATCGCGGAAGAAATGGCGTGTCCAGGATTACATGGCAAAGGGTAGCGGGCGGGCTTTGAACCTGGGCACACTGTAGAGTCATGCTTCCTGTCTTGCCATGCCTGACAGCTCTGAGTGACATGAATGTACATGTTTTAATCATGACTGGGATTTTATCCCCTCCCAAGTCCCCTGTGAAAAAGATCCAGGAGCCCCTCAGATCACGCTTTCTCAACTACAAGCAGTAGGGCTCGTTTCTCTCGATCCATTCTACAGTGGACACAACTCTTGGCAGAAGTCTCGTTTGCTCCTTCTAGCACCTGGAGGTGGCAGGGCACAGATGGTCCCCATTTATGGACAAAGGAACCCACTGAGACTAAGTGATGCCTGCATTCAGAGGCCAAGATGCTCAGCATTCAAATCTTAGCTCACTGTCTCTGAAAGGTACTAGCCTTCAGGAGTCGAGTTCTCCCTCACAACCTCAACCCCGTGACTCAACCGTGGGCCCGGGGGACCCCAGGCACGCTGGCCTCAGTTCACCACACCATCTCCCACGCGGCATCTTGAGTATTTGAACAGAAGGCCCTTCCGCGTTGTCATGGAGATCTAGGCACACGGTGGGACTGGAAGGGCCTTCTGAGTCACTGAGGACTGCATCTTGCACAGAATTAGCGTGACTTGGCTGCTCCTGCCCAGGCAGGGCCCAAGGCTATCATAGCAAAAAAAAAAAAGGAGGACACGTACAAGGAGGCTGCCTTGGTCACAGAGGGCATGGAGAGGCAGAGACAGAGGAAGAGGGCACGGCAGGGCCAGGGAATTGATGGTGAACTGAGGGTAGGAGGTTGCCATGCACACTGAAACCACAGCCCTGGCTACGACTCAAACACAAGTTGGTTTTCTTTGGCACGGTTCCCTTTCCTAATCACTTCCACTCTGGGGCGTGAGCTCCCGGAGATAGGGCTCTTGGCTCCTTCTCTACCTGCTGGCCCGCCTCTGCCGTCTCTGGTGGGTGGAGAGGCAGGCCACTTTCTCCATAAAGGGTTGATAAAAATTGGTCCTCTCTGGCCTTAGCACATCCACCCTGGCTGCCCGGTACCAGACCACATGGCCAGAGCTGTGCTCGTGCTCCATCTGTGTGGCTGGCTTGCCCCAGAACCTCTAAGGGGCACATGGGATGCCCTGGTCCCACCCTGCAGCTCACTTCAGCAGGCCCACCATCACCTCCAAAGTTGGGTGTGGACTGCTGTTTCGTTTATCATGCTTCCTGACTCACGCAGTGTCACATGAGTTCTTTTTTAAAACAGTTACTTAATATTACATATTAAATGGCATAATATTCAATATTCATGGTTAAAAAAAAATCCATTTCCTCCTTGGCCAGCCTTGGCATGCTTTCCAACAGAGGTGGCTGTCTCCTCTTGCCTCCGCTTTCCTTCCTGTTCTCTCTGGAACCTGCTTCCGTGTGGCTTTGGCTCTACTCACTCTTCTCACCAAGGTCACGAGGGTCCCACGTGTCAAGTCCAACAGACATTCATGCCCTTACTCCCGACTTCCCTCCTGTGAACTACCTCACCTCGTTCTTTTCCTCTGGTTTCTGTGACATCCCGACCCTCTCAACTTTGTCGAGCTGGGGCTCTTGGGGTTCCACATTTCCTCCTCTTTCATTCTGTACCCTCCCCATATAAGCTCCCGGCAACCCTTTCTCCTGTGTCTCTCGGGACCCCACGTCCAGTTCTCATCTCTCCTGAGCACGTACAGCCTGCCCTGCACCTTCACCTGGCTGCTCTGGTACTCAAATATCACACGGCCCCAAATGAACTCATTGTTCTTTTGCTGAACTACCCATCCATAGGAATTCTTCAGAGACAGCCACTCTGTCTCCCACATTCGCCTCCATATGTGGCAGCAGGGGCTTACACTCCACCCACTCCACTGCCCCTGTGGCTCTCAGATCCGTGACCCCCATCTGTGTGAACGCACCACTGACTCCCACACTGGTCATGTCCACTCATTTTCCAGTCCCCCACCTTGCCCTTCTTATCCATTCTCCATCTGACTGGTTTTCTGATTTTTTTGAAAGCACAGATTGTCATACTTTACTTTCCCATATGCTTAAATCCCACCTGCAGAATAAGGTCCTAAGTCTTCCTAGTGGCCCAGAAGACAGCAGAGGACCTGGGCTGGCCCAGTTATCTAGCAGTTCCTCTCACTTCTTGCCTACCAGAGATGAGGCCCTCTCTTTCCAAACACCTGAGAGATTCTGAAGGCCTTGTAGCCTCCCTCAGCTTGGGGTCCAAGCCTACGCTGCCCTTCTGTCAGGAACGGCCTCTGTCCCTCCCCCTGGCTAAGATCTGCCTCAGCTCAGCACAGAGTCTTCCAGGAGGTGGCACTGGTCCCACCCTAGCTACTGTACGTCTACCACCTCGACGACAAGATTTGGGCTTATGATCTGTGTGACCCCAGCACTCAGCACAGGGCTCGCATAAAAGGGTGTTCAGTACACAAGTACTGTTTATTAACTGTTGGATATTTCTAGAAAGGAGAACACATCTGTGTGAAAGGGAGGACCTCGGTTCTTGCTTACTTTAATTTCAATTAAAAAAGAAAGAAAGAAAGGGAGGACCTTGTTCACAGGACCCAGTTCCACATCTGACCTTCCTGGTAAATCCAACGTGGGCCTGCAAAGATGGCTCTGGAAGGAGGGATCTCTGCAGGCGGAGGGTCACAGGTTGGGCTCTTACCTCTTAAATTCCCTTGCCAAGGAAGAGCTCTTGTTAACTATTACTACCACAGGGACACTCCTTTCCTGGGCTAGGTCCTCAGTGGGCAGAGATAATATTACACACTCCCCAAATGGGTCCCCTTTCTCTGCACCCAGGAAGACCTCTCCCTGCTGCCGATGCTATTAGGTTAGGTGAGGATCCTAAGTCTAGACCTGGAAGACAGGAGTGGGGAAGGGGCATGGCTCCCAGACCTGCCTCTGTGGAAACATCTTCTTCACTTGTGGCACTCCACCTCTGCCTGGTGCCACACCTTCTGGATGGTGCGACCATCCCCTGGGAGTGCTTCCCTGCCTTTGCACACTGGGACAAAAATATTAATTGTTTAGGCACTGACATGGGTGGACTGTTTGCTACTTCAGCATAGCCTAGTGTGGCCTGACTGATACTCAGCCCCTAAAGTTCCAATAAAACAGCGCGACTTCACCTATCACGAAGGACATCATTACCTGCCAGCTGGGAAGGATGCAAGGCACTCAGGGTGCTCAACCACCCCGCACCCTACAACACGTTTAGATGCACCAGAGCACACGTGCAATCAGGTCAAAGGCACGGCCTTGGTGTTAATGAAACCTCATGTGCCAATAAAGCCCCTCGGCTGGCTGCCATGGGGAGGACCTGCCAGATCCTGCGTGCCTCCACCTTGCTCACAGTTCCAACGCATGTGAGAAGCGCCGGGCCTGGCAAAGTGCGCCTCCCACCATCCTTAGCCACTGCCATGTCTTCTGCCTCCTTCAAATACCTCAGAGGAAGCCGAGTCTCAGGCAGCTGGCGGCCACACAATCTGGTTTCAGTCTCATTAAGTGTATTCAAAACAAAGGTCAACTATTTGCATGCCAGTGCTCCAGTCAGACATCATTCCTCAGTTTAATTTCCCCTTTCAAACGAATGAAAGAAATGTGTTGCAGTTTACTCTGAGTGAGACGGCAAAGAGCCAGCTCCAGAGGTGGCTGCTTAAGTATTTCCTGCTGGGCGCGGTGCCAGCATGTCACAGAGGCCTCGTGTACACACACGTGTGCCGCAGGCAGTGCGGTGCAGGCAGAGGAAGCACACGTGCGGCAGGAGGAGGAGGAGGAGGAGGCCTTCCACGAACGATATGCCTCTGACTAGACTGGTCGGCATCACAGACAAAACACAGGAACGCGCTTCCTTGTCGAGGTGAGGGCCTTTCCCTGGCAGGCTGCCTGTGAACGGGCAGAGCCTGGCACAGGGCCCTCCATTGAGAGGGGAGGGAGGGGAGAGCAGCAGCTGGCCTTGGTGTGGGGGGACATTTAGAGAGTTCATGTTCGCATGTGGGTGGCTGGTGCCTGGCCAGCGTCTGTTTTACATGTCTTACTTGTGTGAAGAAAAAAAACTCTCGAGGCTACAAAGCCTTGTGTGGGTCTATGTCAAAGTCCTGCGTAGGGGTGGCGTGCACGTGTCCCAAGTTAATCCAGAGAGGCCACCTGAGGACTGACATTTTCCATGCAAAACCTGGCTCTGGATTCTAGGATTCTGTTTGCAGTGAGGCGATTTTTTCACTGGAATACTGTCCTTTGAATGGTCCCTGGGATGCGGGGCCAGGAGAGAGGCAGGAGGAGCCTGGATCCTTCTCCTGGGGGCGGGTGGAAGACCCTCTTCTGCTCGACCGAGGCCTCACATTTAGAGCCCACTAGCCCATGACAGGCATGTGCCTCCTGGTTCTCTGAGTAACTGCGTGATTCAGAGGCCAGAGCCCGGGCTCTGCACATGGCTAAGGAAGCTGGTTCAGGCTGTTTTCCACTCAGGTCTCTGTGGATGTGCTCCCTTCCTGTACACAGTGTGGGGGGGTGGGGTGGGGGGGGGGAGAGGGCGGGCCCTTACAGAATCCGGGCCAACGTGAGGAACAGAGGGTTAACGTGTCACCATGTTTACTCCTAATGGGCCACTGTGCATCTCTAGTACTGATCCTTGTCTTAGTCACCTTCTTGTTGCTGAGACGGAACACCCAACATGCACAACTTAAGGAGGGAAGATTGAGTTTAGCTCACAGTTTCAGGTCCCACATCGCAGCTGGCAATGGCTGGACTGCTGCTCAGAAGCTGCTCACAGCCCTGCAGAGAGAAGCCAACGACGCGGGAGCAAGCCAATGCCTGGAGACTCAGGCAAGGCTAGAGCTTTCCCAGGAAGGGGCTCTAACAACGTCTCTTCTTCCTTTACTTAGTTTAAGCTGCTAGCTGAGCTCCCCACCTGCCCAAGGTGGGGGCTCCTCCCTGAATTCTCAGCCAGAAGTCAATAACACACACCTGAAAGCTCTGCCTTGGGCACTTCCCACAGTCTTGGCAAGTTGACACAATCTTCCCAGGTCAAACTCCAAGCATCTGCCCCTTCCAGCCAGGCCTTATCTCCCAACAACACATAGTTCCAGTTATACCACTACATCTAAATTCATGAGACTTTGGGGGGACACTCCAGATCCAAACCATGGCAACCCTCCTGTACCACAGCCCTAGTTCAGAACTACTTGTAGTGCCTCACAGCACAGCGGCAAGTCTAAGGACAAAGAATCCGGCATCCCCCAGTGTAGCAGTGCCACACCGACCAGCTCTGGGAAAATCACAGCACGAAACCAACTACCTCATGATGCAGATGCTCCAGTGGAAGCGCCACAGTGGTCCCCACCCGAGGTGGCTGTTGGCATGGCCGTCCTCCGTGGGAGGGTCCTCCTTCCCTTCTATTGCTCACCTCTGGGAGAGGGTGAAGGGCCTGTCCCTACTACTTCTCTGTCCTGAGAGACGAGCGACAGCCTCCCTCATGGCTCATTTGCTTCCTGAAAAGTGTCCTCCGTCTAGGAGGGACTGTGACTTGGGATTTCCATGATGATATTTCCTTCAGATTCCTGCTCATTACGCGTACCGAGAAGTTGGTGGCTTCCCTGTTTGTTGGCAGGTGGGGCCAAGTCCTTACTGTGGCCAGCGCTGTGAGAAGCCAGAGCTCCTGGGACGTGTAGAAATGAAATCGGAATCTCCTGTGCCCAGAGTCCTGCATTCCCCTTTGAGGAGACAGCCAGGTGTTAATGAGGATCAAATCAAGAAGACAAAGTGGTCTGGCCCCTGACTTCTAGCCTTCCCATAACTTTACCTTCCCTTCCCTTGTGCTCCTACCTTTCCTGTTCACAAGAAAATGGGGATGGCCAACCTTGCCTGCCCCTGGGACCACTGTCGACAGATCAAGTCATACATCCTTGTGCTCTCTGCCTCCAGAAGAGCCCTGCCTGAGTCATGGTTGAATCCCACAGCTCAGCTGGGCAGGGACAGATCCATAATTGACGGCAGCAGGGGTTGGCGTGCTACTGCAATAAGGACACAGCTGACTGCCAACTATGATGTTGTTTGTATGTCTGGTGTCTGCTTCTGAAGCCCCTGTGCTAGGTAGCAGGGGACTTCGTGGGATGACCTTACTCAGGGCCACTGGGAAGACAACAGACTGGAGGTGGGAGGAAAGCCATCTTCAGCTAACCATCCATGGTGTAGGGAACCTCACGGCACCAACCCCAAGGCCTACCTTGATGAAGAGATTCCTCCCTGGAGCTCTGGGCGCCACAACAGCCCAAGCCTAGAGAAGACCTAGGCTACTTGGGGCCTATGGACAGCCACAGGAGAGGATCATGTGCCATCTAAGCTGAGGCTCCGTGTGTGGGGGGTGTCTCTACTTTCTCACCAGCTGGTGGCAGGGCTCCGTCTCCTGGACACTTGTTAGACACTTGCTAGATAGCAGATCAGCAGGCCTGCTGCACAGATTTGCTTGGAAAACCTTCAACATGAATAATTCATCAGTAAATAATTAAGAATCACCATGTGCCACAGTGTGTTTGTGTTGTCTACATGCAGCCCGAGCCTAGAGGGCAGTGTCCAGAGGCCCTGCTGGCACTGGTCCCTGAGAATTTCTGCTCACAAGAAGGGTGCTGTGCTCCCCTGAGCCCAAGGGCTGGGTGGCTGTGGTCTGTGTTCACCGACACACTTCATGTTCTGGACGCTGGCAGGCCCACACACATTAACATGCATGGCGAGTACACATTGCACACAGGATCACAGGTGGCTAATGACCCTTTCCTCGTTCTTATCATTAAGACGCGCCGAAGGAGTGGGCTGCCGGCTGGGAGGGCCCCGGAGGCGTGATTAATCCACAGGAAGGCAGGGGAGCCCGCACTGCCTCCAGACAGGGGAGCCGAGGTGGCTGGCTGAGGAATGAGCTGCGAACGTCCGGGCCCGATCGGAAAATGGATGATTGCCTCATTTGGGGGAGACGTGCTGCCAAGTCGATTGGAACAGCCTGTGCCCATTTTTATTATTTTCGTTTCCCTCTCTGCATCTTTTAGCCTGTCTTCTGGAGCAAAACACGACACCACCGCCAGAGCACCATCTTGGTAAATGCACCACAGAGGAAATCTCTGGGTGCCTCTGGAGAAGCAGCTTGGCTGTGACAAGGTGTGGCTACTGGGGGGAACTGGGGATGCCCCTGGGAAATGGCTCCTTGCTTCCTGGGGCTGCTGTGGTCCCCAGTGACCACTGGCCCCCCAGTCATAAAGATTTGTCCCTGGCTGGGGATGGGGTGGGCCACACTCTGTTCCTCTGCGGGCCTCCTCTGACCTGTCTGCATTTCTTGAAGCTAGAAGCCAGACCTGCCAGACCTGTGCCCCGGCCATGCACTGGCATGCGCCACCTCCCACGTGAATCCTGATCCTTCCCCTAACGTCAAAGCCCCTCACTGCCCGTGTCACCTGCGCTGTGGCTGGTGGAGCAAGGAGCTGGGCACTCAAGGGCAGGGCTGGAGAAATACTTATCGGACCAGAATGTGGAACCGTTTCCGGCATGGCACAGTCGGCAGGGTGGGATGAGGCTGACATGTGGGGAGTGACTAGGGCTGGGATTTAGCACAGGCTGACCCTCGGGGCCTGCCTGTACCGTACACAGTCCTGACAGGGTAGCTTTTAAAATTCTGTCTCACCTGCCTGGCCTTCGTCCTGGCCTGGCATACCATTCTGACAGGGCAGGAGTCAGCGCCCCGATTTAGGTGTGAAACGTGTGGTTACTGGAGGCCTGGGTAGATGTCTCTGTGGGATAGGACCCAAGTCAAAATCCTGTATGCAGTGGAAGCCAAGGAAGCTCTGGGGCATCACAGGCTAGCACCAGTCTCTCTCTCTCTCTCTCCACAGGATGAGTATCCTAAGGTACATTATGTTTTTAGTTTCTTTCCTTAAAATATCAAGGCCCCTGGTGAGCGAAACATGGTATTACAGCGTTTTGCCACTCTCAAAGGGCCCTTCCCTTCCAGCTTGCTTGGCCCAGCCTTGAAGGACAACGTATGGCCCTCTCTCCGCTGGCCATACCATGTGTCCTCACCTTCAGGCCCCACCACGTAAGGGCCAGTGTGAAGCATGCCCAGCTCTAGCTGGAATGGCCCAGCATAGGCCTGTGGCTTAATATCCAGACGATTCAAGAAAGACCTGTGGCCAGCTCCAGGGTCTGGATAGACCTCACTGAGCCATGTCCCCTAGACGGGAGTAACGGGCACCACAAGCCAATGAGAAGTCAGAGCCGTGACCTCCGACTTCTGCTTCCACTCCTGGACCCCAGGCGGCAGGAGTATCAGAAACAGAGGGCTTTAGGGTATTGTATCCATTGTTTAAAGAAGACAGAAGCTTGCTTTCTCCAAGGCCAGCTAAGCCTACGGAATTTCCCAGGGCTCAGCCAGTCCAAAGCTTGGTGGGAAATGGCCCAGTGAAATGAGATCTCACTCGGAAACTGACAGGGCACCTGACTGGCCTCTGGGAGGAGGAAGGGAGCTCTGTACCAAAACATCCCCCAGTGGACATGATTCCCGCAATCAGGTTCTGTGGGGCTGTGGCTCTTACACCACCCAAAGGTCTCTTAACTTCGCTGAGGTTCGGTTGACATTCAAAGAGGTACAGGTATGTAACACCACAATTTCATGTGTTCGGAGGCAAATATCCAGAAACCACCAAACTGCTATTATTATCCATGCCACAAATGTGTCTATCACCTCCAAAAATTCCCTCTGCTTTCCTTTTTCCTTTTGTGGTAAGCACACTGAAATGGAAAATGCTAGTCAAAGGTTCAAAGCTCCAGTTATATAAAATAAATAAGATCTGGAGATCTACAACCAAGGCCTTTCGTTAACCCCAGGACATTTGCACTACAGAGTGCCCCACGTGCTCAGAAGGGAGAGCCCATTCTTAGTGCTCTCACCATACAAGCTTCTTTCAAAGCATCCTTTGCTTTGCAGCACGTCCACAGTGGTGGCAGGGAAGCACTGATCTTCAAATTTTCTATGCGTGGAAGGTGAAGAGGGAGCAGCTGGGTCCAGGGGCCATGGCCTCCGTCCTCACCTCTCAAAGTAAGGGCCAGCAGCATCCTATCACCTGCACTGTTACAAACGCACACTCTCAGGCCTGATCCCCGCACGAGCCAGTCAGAATCTACATTTGTAACTGATTATACTTAGAACACACCAGACGAAAATCTAGCCAGATTAGCAAGCCTGGATTTGGCCCTAGGACCAGGCTATCCAGCACCGGGTTGGCCTGGGGGTCCAGAGGAATTTTGGGGAAAACCTACCTTCCATAATTTCAGGGCTTACTACCTGACCTAAAATGACAAATGTTCAAAATGCTTTCCTGATGATAGGTTTCAGAAAAAAATGCCACCAATTCCTTTTCTGGGCCCAATTTCTCCTACAAAAAGCAATCTCCTCACCGTGGTAAGGTGGTATCCGGTGCCCATTTCGATGAACAATATTAAAGAACAGGCCTCCTATGTCCCTCCCTTCCTGCGTGCACCTTTTGCTGTGAGAAATTCTGGCTGTGGGTTTTGATGTAGTGATTTTTTTTTTCTTTCAAAAAAGCACACATGATTCAGAGACTTTTCTCATGGGACTAATTGACTAGGCATTTGTGCTATTGCTCCTGATGTAAATCATTATAATGGTGATAATGAAAAATAAGGAAGATATTGGAAATGACAGTTGGCAACATAACATCAGCATAAACTGAGGGAAGAGGGGTGGCGTGTGTAAATTAGGAGCTCGTAAGCGACGGGATCGATGAGGGGGCTGTGCTGCGTTTGGATTCCTCGCTTAGACGGGGCTTAAGCAGAGTTATCGTTACGAACAACCATCTTGTCTCCTTCATATTCCTTGTTCTTGTGGCTCCTGGCAGAACGGCAAAACCCTGAACTGGGAGCCCTGTTCCCTTACAGTCCTGCAAACCGAGGTCTTCGGAGCCAGATTATTTAGTTACTTCCTCCTCCATGGGGGCCTTGCACTTGCTCAGGGCCGCCTCTCGGGCATGCCTGATTATTCTGAATCTTGCAGAATTGACTAATTCAACGAGCTCTCACTTCACAGGAAATGGTGTTCATCAGTGACCCAAGCTGATGAATGAATCCTACTCGGTGCCTGGAGCCAGACCCAGCAGCGAGAGTAGCAAAGAAGAAAGACGGATGCATGTTCTCTATTTGGCTGCCAAAAATGCTCTTGCAATTTGCTTTCTTCTAGACAAGAGTCTATTCAAAAGTCTATTTGGAAACATTAGGGAATGGCCGTCACATGGCCGGCAGATCATACTGCTTGTGACAGGATATTATCTTCCTTGGGAGAGACTCGACTGCTCTTTTATTTCACCAAGTAACTAGTGTCTGGGCTGATGGCTGCAGAATTGCTCCAAGGGCTGGGGACATTAAAATCCCTGTCCAGAGCGAATGCAGAACCGACAGCCACTTCAGCAAGCAGGATTTGTGGAACCTTCACCGGCATTAAGCGCAAGCTCCCAGCTTTCTTGTGCCACTCTAGTGGGGCTTGGTGAGGTGGGCGGGCAGAGAAGGGTATCTCCTATTTATCCAGATTTCACCCTGGGAGACCACAACATAGTCACCTTCTGCTTCTGGGGCCCCACTTCCACGAGTCAGGACTTTGCACTGGCTTTTCTCTCCCAGGCAGATCCCTAGGCACGGCCTTGGGTTAAAACAAGTTGTGCCCTTGGCTGGCCAAACCCCTGCAAACGCACTGACCATCTCCTTCCACAGCACGCCCAGCTCCGTGTGCAGAAACTGAGGTGCATGTAAGTGCAGGGTGCACTGGTTCTTGCCCGCAGGGATAGAGCTGCTCACAGAGAAAGTGCAGGCTTAAGGTAGGAAACCGGCACTTGAGTGGCGTGGAAGCAGGCAGCGTGGGTCAGGGTGGCCCTGGAGCCCTAGAGCAGTGCAGCTTCCAGTAGCTCCATTCATTAAAATGAGAGGAGCCTGTGTCTCAGTTAGGGCCTACCAAGGCGGCATGTGGGAGAGGAACCGTGGTGTGGCCAGAGTCGAGAGTCCTAGCTCTGCTTGTCGTGCATGCAGTCAGCTGAGACGCTTCTTTCCACAAAGGGCGGCCGCTAAAAGCGCGCTGGGGCTTCCTCCAGGACCAGCAGAGTCCCAGGGGAGGAATGTTTGGGGTCACAGGGGAGACACTTCTGTCCCCTGTCCTGGCCGCTGACCTCTTGTTTAGCCCACCCTCCTCCTGCTGACCTCGGCACTGAGCGCCAGGCTTGTCACAGACCACAGAGGCTTCTTTGTCTACTCGGAGCGGCCACCCTATCTTGATGAACTTGCTGCACATTTTCATTGCCTTGATTCTATGTCCATGTTTTTAATTAAATTAAATTTTAAAAAAAGCAAGCAGCCCAGACCACAGGGCAGCCTGTTGCGAGGCTGTGTGCGCTGTCACCACCCAAGCATGCAAACGAGGCAGCCTCTGTTGACAAGTTCACATCTCTAGTGCGGAGCTGGCTGTTTGAACAGCTTGTGTGCAGTAATTGAAACATAGATTTTTGTTGCCTTTCTGTTTATTTTTAGATTAACCAAGCAGGGATACTTTGCTTCCAGGCTGCCACTTCCACCCTGCTGGGCAGCCTGGGACCACTGGCCCCACGTGCACTGGCAGGGACCAGCATCGTGTTCTCTGGGGTCTTCTAGGCTGTACTACCGCTGATGCTGGGCAGGGTCGACTCCTTCACTATGACCTTCAGGGCCCAAGATGGGAAGCTGAGGAGCAGGAGATGCCTGTGGGCTGTTTCCCCATTTCCAGACCTCGGACGGCTCCTTTTTATTTCGCCAAACTTTCGCAGTAGCTCTGGGAGACAGCGGGTGAGAGATTGTCATCCACTGCAACCATGGTCGTAAACAAGGCCAAGGGTGTCAGGATGAATGCAAAATTAGAACCCAGGTCTTTCATCCTCAGAGAAAAGGGGTTCTAATAAGCCAGGGCCAATGGCTCAGAAAAGATGCAAGCAAGGCTCGTTTTCTCTTTAGGATACTTTAAAATAACTATGTCGGGGTAGGAGGCCCTGCTGTAATGAACAGGTGGGCGGTTCTCTGGTGATAGACAGCCCCCAAATCTCAGTGGCTCAAGCCACAAGGTTGCTTTTGTTCTCGTTCCACGCTGATCAGCCAGGTCCTGCTCTAGGACCTCTCTTCTCCAGAACCCCCCTCCATCACTGCCAGAGTGGCCACCACCTGCGCCAGGGTGGCAGCTGCACACACAGGCTCTTCGAGCCTTCACTTGCAAGGGACACATACTCTTTGTGCACTCATGCCATTGGCTCACCTGAGGCACGTGACCACACCTAACTTCACGCAGATAGGAAAGAGCAGACTCATCATGTGGCAGAAGGAGAAATGGCCTGGGGGTAAAGACAGCAAGGGAAGCGTATGGGTGTGCGTGCGTGTGCGCACACACACGTGTGCTCACAGGACCCCTGTGCTGGGCTGGGTCTCCTCCTCTGAACCCTGCTACACCTGCATTCCAGCATCGGCCCCTTTTCCTCGATATTCTGACTTCTTTCTTTAATCGGCTCATCTCCTGGCCTCAGGGCCCGTCCGAGGCTTGGCATACAGCGGGACTCCACTGGCATTCGCTAGGCTGAGCTGTCCTGAGGGAGGGGAGTGACCAAGAAAGACGCGGGTGTGCACATGGGTCCTCAGTTCTCTTTCTTTCCCAGTCACAGCCCCGCCACGGGGGTGTCAGCTCACTCCGTGCTGCCTCTTCCTGTGAGCCCTCCCAGATCACCCAGAGGCCTCCCCGGCCCCAGACCCGCACAGCTCTCTTTTCGTCTCAGAGTCTAAGAAACAACGGTGGTAGAATGGTTTATTAAGCAGCGGGACTTGGTGGGTATCAGCAGTAGCTGGATTTCCTTTTCTCCTACTACTTCCCTCCTAACACACTTGGACTCAGGCTGCTTCGGGTGACTTTTGGGTACCACTTCCATCATGACCACCACTGCTGTAACTATTTCTGGGGGCACTGGCAGAATGCTTATGATGTGTGGCTCTGTCCACGCCTTGCCTCTTCCATGCTCACTTTTATTATACTGGGACATGGAGGAGCTCAGGAGATTAAAGGTCAGAGGGGCTTGCGTGGCCACACACCAAGGTCCAGCAGAGGGCCAGCTAGCTGAGTGACACTGGGGAGGGAGCACTTTTTCCTGGACGCCCTCTCTTCAGCCTGCTGTCCCTGTAGACACCATCAAGGCTCCCTTAACAGTGGGCCGAAGAGCTTGGAGGGGTCCTGAGCTGGGGCTGCCCTGCTCCTGGTTCCAATGTGGGAGAGGAGCAACCCCCAGACAGGATTTCCCAGTCAGCAGGAGCAGCCTCACCTGACAGCCTATTACAAGCTGATTCTTCTCCGGCTCAGTCCTCACCTCACCCAGGAAGCCTTCCCCGCGAATCCGAATTCCTCTGGTGCCTTCTCCTTTAGCCCTTGTTCCTTCTAGTCCCCATTCTACACGGTCCCCATTGCCTGGTCACCTACTGAGCTCTGAAAATGCACAGCATCGGCTAGCTCCACTGGATTCCTGTGTGTAAGTCCCACTCACATTCATCAGTGACACGCCAGCTCACAGCCACCTGCGTAGCGCTAGGAAGAGCTCGGCCCCAGGGTCTGTCAAGGGAAAGGGAGTGGGATCCCCGAGGACAATTGGGGACGGGAGAGTCGGGGTCCCTGAGTGAATGCTGGAGAGCTCTGTATAGGCGGATCTCAGCTGCAGTAACCCCTGGGAGAAGCGGGACACAACCATCTGTTCTGGGCTCGGTCCAACCCAGTCTGCAGGCACAAGCAGTCCATTTACACAGGGCAGCCCACGGCAGCCCACAGAGCAGGACCGAGCCTACCGCCTGGGGCTCAGGAAGGAAGGCCAGATAAAGCTGTGGTCCCTGAGGGGGGACCTTGGTGTTGAGTCCTCGCCTGGCACCATCAGGATGGCCTTCTGGGCTGTGGACAGAAGGCTCTTAGTGTTCCTCCTGCCAGAGAAGGCCACAGGCTTGGCCCACTCTCCCTGGACGCACAGGAAGCATCCCCGCCTCTAGGGGCAGCGCGCCAGGCCCGTTCACCCCGCTGCCTCCAGGGCCTCCTACCTGGTGAATCCTACTGCTACATTAGGGACGGAGACCTTCCTCCTTAGCACCGCTCTGCTTGCTGTGGGCACGGTGCGGAACCCCCATGGCTCTCCGTATCTCCGAGTCCGTGCTGGCATTGGTCTCCTCACCTGGAGACCCTGTGTTATGCCGATCCTTCCTTGCCCGGCGGCGAGGAGGTGGCAGGGGGCACTTACTGAATGCTTACAGCACACTCGCTACTCTGAAACCCACTGAAATCATGAAAGCGCCAGTACTGTCTCCCTTTTAGAGAAGGGCAAACAGGCTGAGCAAATAGCCGGTTCCAGGCCACCGGAGGTGAGCAGTAGCCTTCACAGTAGCGCCCTTTCCACAGCGTCTCTGTATCTCATGCCTGAGCCCTAACTCCCTGGCGGTGGGGCCCAGAGGCCCCTTACCGCCAGCACCCTGGCTTCTCGCAGGCTCCAGCCACTTCTGTTATTTCCCCCCGGGGACCCTGGTCTGAGCCTCTGTCGTCTCTCACCTGGATTTCTGCCCGGCCCTCCTAACTCATTCCTCTCCTCTTCCCGCTGCCCCGTGCAGTGAACTCGCCAACCAGCTGCCAGAGCAATCCCGTTAAAATGCCAAGTGAGATCACCTCATACTGCCCAAGTCCATAACTGCCATCGCACTGTGAGAAAGAGCCAAGCCTTTCCAAGACGGGTGAGGCCACGGTGCCCATGGCCCCTGTGGCTTGCCACTCCCTCACCAACTGTGCTCCGGCACACTGTCCTCTTTGCAGTTCTTCCAGTACTTTAGGTCCCTGCCAACCTCAGGACCTTAATACGTGCTGCTTTCCCTGCCCAGCTCTGCCCAGTTCCCCGCTTCCTCACGACCTCTGCAGGTGCTAATCCCTCTGCCAGTTATCCACACAGTCAGCGTTCTTATTCCTTCAGGTCTTTCTTAAATGCTACCGTCTCACCGAGGCCTCTCAAATGGGAACTCCTTCCTGCTCTCTTCTGGGTAGCTCCTCGGCCTTCTGTTAGACGGCATGACTGGCTTACTTAGATTTCATCTCTGGCACGCGGCTTCGGTAAAGGCAGAGTTGTTACAAATACTGACTGCTTATTCTAACATGGGAACTCTCTGTGCGGCTCTTACGATGGCTAGCTCTGTTTCCCAGATGACAAACTGAAGGAGAAAAAGCTCACACAACTTGCCCAGAGCCACCCAGCCGGCAAGTGGCAGGGCCCGGATTCGAGCCAGGTGATGTGGCATTTGAGTCAGTCCAGGTTTTAGCCACCACCATCCCTGACGGACCGTTCCGCTCGCTGCTGTGCGTGGGCTCAGACAACCTGGCCTGCCAGGGGCTCGGTAGGCAGTGAATGCGCGAGGTGACGCGGCCATCCCACTTGGCACAGCACCCAAGCCCAGCCCCGCGCCAGCGGTGGAGGCGCGTGGGACCCGCCTCCCACCCTGCCATGCCTGTCAGGCTGCCCACCCTGGAAGGGGAAGCGACGGCCGCGGCACAGAAGAGGAACGGGTTCTCCCTGAGTCTGAGCATTTCAGCCTGGCTGGACAACAGGCGAGGTGCTCCCTGGCTTGCGCTCTGCCCTCCCGTCCAGCCGAGAGCCCTGCAGAGCCCCGAGGCTAGGTGCTAGCCCCATCAACACAGGCGGGCAGCCCCAGCAGCCTGATTCCCCTTCCACGAGGCAGGGGCACTCGGAGGGAGCAGCCTGCTCTTGCCGGGTATCGCACATGCCCACCATACAATTCCTTTGAGGAAAATTACTCTGGCAGCCATTTATTAAAACACAACTGCTCCTGAGGAGCTTTTCGGCAGTAGAAATACCAAAGAGCTCCGACGCTCCGGTCGTCCCCGGAACCAATGAAGCGGTTTCTAGGCACTATCTGACTTTTAATCTGCTGTTCTTTCTCCATCTGGAAGATCTAATGAAATGTTACACTGCAAGGAACACAGAAATAAGGAACTTCGGAGGTGAGGGGCATACATTTAATTTCTTGCCTTGGTCTGTTATTTGCATAAACCTCAAGGGAATAACCAGCAGGGGAGAGACGACAGTAACAGTATCTCTGTGCCCGCTGGGGCCGGTGCTGCACTTGAAGAATAACTACATTTGACACTTAACCCTCGAAAGCAGCCCAGGAGGGACATTTTGCTCTCATCTCGGAGGTAGAGGCCGCTGGAGCTCCCAGGACAGTGTCCTTCTCTTCCTTGGGGACCAAAGCTGGACAATGTGCTCCTGCCCTCCTGTGCTTCTCCCTGGGGCTGTGTTCTTGCCACTGTGTGTGGGAAGTGTTTGCCAATGATCCGGGGTCCCTCTGGGCCTGCCTACCCTCCAGGCCTATCTGGTTAGAGGAAGGACACCTCCCCTACCCACTGCAGAGGATGAGGAAGACGAGGAACACACCCACTCCACATTGGGACCTGAGAAAGATAAAAGCCCCAGTGAGATTCAGCCACAGCTGGGGGATGTTTGCTCTTGCAGTTATCCTGCCCTGACTCAGGCAGTCTTAAGTTTTCAGAGTGGAAAGGACTTGCCCATGGTCACCAAGAGCCTGAAGCCAAGCAAACAGGCGTGATCCGAGTGTTACCTAGACCTGGTTCCTCCCTGAGATGTCCCGGGTGCAAGGCCCAGCCATCTGTTCTGAGTCCACCTTACAAATTCAGCTTCCTGGGGCTGAGCAACTTGAGCTGTCAGACGAGACTCCCTGAGGATTTGGGTAGGAGACCCTCCCTGAACTGGTCCCTTCCCTGCCTCCTCCCTAGGGAAATAATCAGAAAGGACAGAGGCTAGAAGCTGGCTCCCTGGGGGCTACTCCTTCCAAATGCTGACAAGCCCTAAGGAGGCATGTGCTTTGTACTAAAGGTCAAGTCCAGAAACCAAAAGACTCAGCAATTCCCCAAATAGCCCAGCCTGCCAGTGGCTGTCCCTGTCAACATGCACGTGCCCCATGGAAACTGAACAAACAGGAGTCTGAGAGAAAACCAGAGACGCAGAGGAGGGAGAGCTCCCCGCCTCGGAGCTGGTACCAGCCAGTGGGGCTAATCCCTGGGCAGACCGTGCCCTCTCCTCCGCAGAAGTCGCCCTGTGCATCCAATCTTCCAGTCGGGCAGGTCTAATGGGACTGAAGTAAGTCCCCTAAATGCCTAGCTCATTTCTGTTCCTTAATAAACACATGCACAGAGAAAGATGCAATTAAAGCAAGGACGGAAAAGGGACTAACCAAAGAAAGATGATTGCCAAATTCTGAGAGGCTATTTTAGACGAGAGATTACAGGGATGGAAATTAAAACATAACACAAAGAAACACCGCCATCACCCTGGTTGCCTGCCGGAGTCCTTTAGGCACCATGAATACAATCTCCCAAGGCCACCAGTGTGATGACAAGAACATAGCAACAGGCGGCCCACATCCCAGCCCCTCCCGGGAGTGCTAATTACCTCCCAGGATTAGTTCTTCAGTTCGCTAGACAGTCCTAGCAGCCTTACTACCATGGCCACTGCCAGGAACAAGAGCTCCTGGAAGGAAGACACACCTACTCTTTCCCAGGATCTGGATGGGGGACCAAAATCCACAGATCCTCATGCGTAGAAGGCACCAGCTCTGCTGTGTCTGCTGGGAGCAGCAGTTACGTGGTTTCTTTGGCTAGGACCCTTTTTTTGTACAGAACATGTTTTCAGTTGCAACGGGGCTGTGTAAGAATGATGTGCTATGCCTCAGACCAGAAATCCAGGGAGAGTTGCTGCCGTCGACGCCAGCATCACCTGCCCTCACTGGCCAGCTAAAACAGACATCCACAGAGCTGCTGCCAGATTTCCAGTCCACCAGCCAGGGATGGCTGGGCACCCAGCTCTGTGCCAGGGACTGTGAGGGGCAGAGGTGAGGTGGGCCAGGGCTGGCCCAGTCTTCAAGGAGACCTGGGGCCGTAGAAGTAAATGGGTTCTTCTGAACACAGGCACAAGAGCCCCGACATCAGGGGCCTGGGTCTCTCCTTGTCCCCTGCCCACAGCTAGGTGGGTAATTACCAATCCGTTAGCCCATCCTCTCAGCCACCCACCGCCCACAGGTTCACTTCTCATCCACTAACACATCAAATACTTGTTGAGCATCTGATCAGATACTGTGCCAGGAACACATAAGATGGATGTCAAATGAAGAAGGTGAGAAAGATCTCAACAGAATTCAGTCGTGAAATCTGTGCTGTCTGATATCCGTTCTTCCTTCAACTATCTGTTTTCTCCACGTGGATCCCATAAGCTATGGTCAGGGAGTTCTGACCACAATCAGGGTGAGGGTGAGAGAGCAGGCTGGGCAAGTCAGAGCGGCCTTTACTAGTGATTGTGGGTCTATGACGCAGCCAGACACAACCTCCTGAGATCTGAATTCAGAAAACTCTTCCTTTGGGATTACAGAGAGTATGGGTGTCCAGGTGGGGAATGCTCCCAGCTGCCTTTCCTGGACCTGGAAGGGAAATGACCTATGGAGCACAGAACGGAGCCAGCCACTAAGAAAAGCATCACAGAGATGCCAGGAGTTTTGCATCATACAAACTCCTGTATCTAGCTGTGATGACACTACTGTTAACGGGCCAACGACAAGGGTGGGCACATTTCCCTTTTTGCTTCCATTAGTTTGATTTGACTTCCCATCTATGGCATCCCAAAAGGCTCAATGTTTTAATACAGTCTCAAAGAAGCACCAGGTTCTGTTCTGCTGCAAATGAGGTCTGGGAAGTAAGGATATGTCTTATGTGTCTTCCTCTCTAGAGAGACGGAGAAGGAAAGAGAGATCCTTAAGATGAAAGCACTGTCCAGCAGAATTTTCTGTGATCATGGATATGCGGTACTATCTAATAGGTGGCCAGGAGCCACATACAGATACCGAGCATTTGAAAACTGGTTTGTGTGACTGATGAGCTGAATTTAGACATTCACTTAATTTTATTCAACTTAAATGGTGTATCTGGCTGTATCCGCGTTGGCTGTTGTTGTAAGTGGGGACAACAGACTGCAGGTGACAGTGTGGGGAAGAGTGACCCTTTCTGAGGGACTAGGGGTGAGGGAGCTGGGCTGGAGGGTGGGAATTGGAAGCTGGGGAGACATTTGGAACTCTAAAGCAGACAGCCCATGGAGGAGCAGAAAATAAGAAGTCACTCGGGGAAGATGAAAGCCAACTGTTAGGGCTAGGGGTGGTGTGACCAGCCACAAAAGCAAGTAATGCAGGGGAGGATGGAGGTTTGATAAGACAGTGGAGGATTTTGGTTTTGGATATAGGGCACTGAGGTGGGAAGATGCTGGGACACACGCTGCTTTAACCCTTTCACTGCATTCATTGATTGCACCTTTTTTCAAATGTATCACAAATCCATAAAATAAAAAATTCATATTTTGACTATTTTTATGCATTTAATAATAACATTTTGAGCTGCTCTGTACGTAAATGACATTCTGGTTATTTTAAACCTTTGTTATGTGGTAATACATTTACCATTATATTGAATTTTAGCAAAAACATTTAAAACATACTAAGTAGCATCAATGAGATTTAAGCACAGACAAATTAGAATCTGTTTTCCTAAATTTCCTTTCCTGAAAGGATTTTTTAATATTTTACTTTTCAGGATAACTTTCAAAACAAGGAATACCACACATGACCGTATTTCCAGGACACATAGCACAAGAAAACATCATTCGTTTTTGATCACAAATACCTCTGTCTTTTTTTGGCACACCGTGGTCATCGATTCTTCCTTTTCTCTTCACTCACTTCTCAACTTAGAAGAAAAAGATACTTTGCATGTGACACGCCTTGGTACTATTGCCACGCCTGTACATAAATCTTTTGAAGATGGGCTGTATTATTATATCAATTCCCACAATCCTGAATGCTGCAGTCAGCAGATGGAAAAAAAAAATCATGTGGATACATTTGAACACAGCAGTGCAAGGGTTAACAGGAAGCTGGAACCCAGAGAGATGAGTTTTCGGAGTGACTGGAGTTTGGGGGAGGGGGTGGTTGGGGAAAAGTGGGGGAGAACAGCAAGGGCAGGGCAAGGCAGTGTGGGAAGGATTCCTCCAGGAGCAGAGGAGGATGGCACTGCATCCCCAGTGCCTGCTAAGATGGCTAGCGAAAGCCTCCTTGTTCTCATGTTTTTGAGATAGGTGAAATTTATTTCTTTCAATGTCCAATCTTCAACAAGAACAAAACATTTCAGCCATTTTGAAAGGCAAAATATTCTAAAATACACTGGGTACTGCTCAATATGCTGAAGAGAATTTAACCTAACAGAGACACCTCAGGCTGCTAAACCACATTATTCCAGGGAGTGAAGGTTTGGGAGTGTCCTATGCTAGGGGCCTCGGGCAGCTGTGCTTTCTGAGTGTGCAGAATTTCAGAATTTCGACGGGCCTTGGCTCTGATTAGTTTTGCTACTGTGTGAGTATGGTTTGACCCCTATGAAACTCATGTGGAAATCTGACTGCCACTGTGGCAGTCTGGGGAGGTGGCAACCTGAAGAGGTGATGAGGTCACTGAGGAGGAAGAATGCCTTTCCTGTGGGACTGGATTAGCCACTTTGAGCACAGGCTGTTAAAAAGCAAATCTGCCTGTGTTTTCTCTCTTCCCCATGAGCCCTCCTGCCCTTCTGTTTTTCTGCCATGTTAGGACACAGGAAGACGCCCTCACCAGAAGCAGAGAAGAGGCTAGTATTCTGCTTTTGGATTTGCTGGGTGTTAGACCTGCGAGCCAAAATAAAACTCTTGTTAATAAATTTGCGAATCACTGGCATTTTGTTATAGCAACCGAAAATGGGCCAGAACAGCCTTTAACAAAAAGTTCTTTCTGCTGTTACCTTTTCCAACCCTTTTTTTCTCCCTTGCCAGATCAGGTACTTGCAAAGTTGGCCTTGAATTTAGAACGAAGATCATCCCTCACATCATTTTGTGTGTGTGTTTGTGTGTGTGTGTGATTATTTTTTTTTGAAAGAACAATTCTGAATTAAAGCCTGGGAGCTAGAGGGTGAGGACAGGACAAGATGTGGGGCACACACATATGTGATCCCTCCTGGTGGTGCCACCTTTTCAGAGGTACTGTTTGCTGTTTTCTGAGTTGCTCAGCTTTGGGAGAAGATTTCAGATCATTGAGTGAGAAGAGACAGAAAAGGCAGAGGTCTCAGCCTCTGGCACAAATTGTCAAATCATCACAAATGTGGAGGACAGATTCTCTACACTAGAGAGTAGTGCTACAGCCCAGACATTAACAAAGCGCTGCATTGCACAATATGACCCAACTCACAACTAAAGACAGTTCTTCACATTAACCCCCACAAAGCCACAGGCAATCACCTCGGCACCTGAAGAAGGCACACTTTAGTTGTGCTTCCAATTTCCTGCATGCTACAGAGAGTCTAGGACCTGGGGAATAAGAGGGGACAAAGAGTGACAGGCACTTTCCTTGTGGAGGAGTCAAGGTGAAATGCTTTTATGTATTTTAGTAAAGATTCTACGGAACAAGAGTGGCCTGGAGGACATGACAGGGAATCAGGGATTCCAGGACACTGCAGCCTTGCAAGTGAAGCTGACGCCACACATCCGAGACTTGAGAGACAGCCCAGAAAGCAGAGCGCTGCCTGCCCACGTTTATCATCCTGTTTATGTCAGAAGAACCCTGGGTCCTATCCTAGTATTGCCAGTATTACTGGTGTGAATTTGGAAATGTCCTTTCTCTCTCCTGGCTTGTTTCCCCAGCGCTAAATGGGGTGTGGCCCAGTAGGTTTAATGATCCACCCACATTCTCCAGATCCACCCCGCGCTTCCAGAGTAACTTTCCACGCAGACCAACCACAGCCTCCTTCCTCCTCATGGGCCAAGCACCATGGGACTTGAGATGAACTCCTGCCACCATAAAGGCTAAGCATGGTTCTGGCATCCTCTGGGTACATCCCAAAGCTTCCACTGCCCCAAATACCAAACCAAAATCTGATGAGCTCACGAGAAGCCAGACTCTTCAATCCCTCATCAGACACAGAGGGGCTGGCTCTTTTCTGTCCTTGACCTGCCTCTCGGTCTTCCCTTAGCAGGCAACTTTTTTGCGAGTGGCCAATTTTCAAAACTCTTTAATCTCAGCAAAGAGTCCGTGGACCATCCCTTCCAAAGTACCCAGAAGACGCCTCCTGCTTTCCTCAGCCCTGAGGTTCTGTGCTCCAGATTTGCTCACAGCTGACTTGTGGTCTATCACATGGTTCCAACTCTCCACTCTGAGCACTAACACAGCTGACGCACTATTGAGCACGAGTAGTTCAACAGGATGCCTCCTCCTGGTTTGCTGAAGATACTCCTCTCTCTGTGTGTGTGCTCCAGGGAAACTTTCACGGAGTCCATGTTTCTGCCCGCTACAGAAATGAAGAAATTACTTGTCCTTCTTAAGGACTTTCAATGTCTTCTCCTCTTCACACTAGTCCAATAAAGAAGGTAAACGAGAGGAGCTCCCTTCTGTGAGGGCAAGGTGTCCAGGGAAGCGCACAGGGCAGGAGGCATGGCGCTGTCCCTGGGGGCTGCTGGTAGTAGCAGTCACCAATGAGCCTGAAGGCCACTGGCAACTGAGAGCTCAGAAAAAAAAAAAGGCAAAGGCAGAGACTGAAGGTACAGCAGAGACTGGTGCAGGACAAGAGCAACGCACATACATCAAGCCTCTACAGAGAAAAGTGACGTGGACACAGGTGGGGGACATTAGCCGGGTACAGCACAGTCCTTCTTGGGAGCCTGGAGAAGCGCAGCGGTGTGTATGTGTGCACGTATGGGTGTGTGTGTGTGTTCTGATTTTCACTATTTTATTAGGGAAGAAAAAAGCTAGAGCTTGGCCTCAGAATTTCAGTGTCCTTTCTTGACAGTGAATGGTATGTATTTATTTACACCGATCCTAAGGTAAACACTGTGCAGTCTTTTTCTATAACACGGGCTCAGGGAGTTTAGACAGACCCTCTTTGTTCTCCTAAAGGCCTGGATGCAACAAACCTTTGCAGACCAATACCTTGACTCAACATTCTGGTTTTGTTTTGCAAACACAAAGATCACAGTTCCCTTTATCCTGTGATTTCTAAGGCCGTCTCTCCTCTGAGTATGCCAAGTGCGGCCTGAGAGTGCGTGGAGGAGAGGGGCGAAGGTTGTGCCCTTCCAAGAGAACATCAAACACTGGCCCCATGCAAAGGTGGGAGAGTTGGCCTCCAGTAGACCTTCTACTCTGTGCTCAACAGTGGCCCAGCGTGACGCTTACGTACCAGAACCCAGCTCCCTGCTGTGACAAGTGCCTGAATGTCACTCTGAATTACAGCCCATGAGCCAACCCACCCTGAGAGCCAGGCTGCCATTACAGAATGTGCTCTAATTTCTGTAGCCTGGAGCCCCGAGGGTCTCGAGGATGGGGTCACCCCAATTACGATGCTGAGAGCTGCCAGAGCGATAAAGCAAAATTTACTACCCCTTGGTTGTCAGGGTGAGGAGGCATGCTGCCTGGATGAGTCAGCAGGAGCGAATCAAGTTAACGGGTGGCTTGACAGAGTGCCTCTGTCTTGAGGAGGACCCCAGGCATCTGGAAAGGATACCAGTCACTCGGAGCAGGGCAACGCTCAGATTCCAAGAAAGGGGCTGGCCTTCAGAGTGAAGCGTTTTCTACACCTCTGTAGCCTCTACTTTCTACACCTTTGTTTTCCGTACCAGAAACCAAATTCTCAGCCAAGCAGTGCCTCTGACCTACGAAGCGTCAAAACTTAAGAGGACCAGAAGGCAGGCTCAGGCTTTGAATTTTATTGTGGTGAAATATGCGTAACACAAAATTTACCATCTTGGCCACTTTAAGTGTCTGGTTCAGTGGCATGAAGTGCATTATGTTGTGTAACCGTCACTGTTCCTTCTCTGTGGAACTTCATCTTCTCAAACCGAAACTCTTTACTTATTAAACAACAATGCCCTCCTCCAAGCCCCGGGAACCCCTGTTCTACTTTCTAGTCCTCTGAATCTAACCAATTTGCGTTTCCATGTAGGCGAGAACACATAAAATCTATTCTTCCGTGCGTAGCTAATTTCACTTGGCCTAACGTCTTCAAGCTTTACCTAGATTGTAGCAAATACCTGGGAATAAAGTATTCCTCTCCTTTTTAAGGCCTGGTAATATTCCATGGTGTGTGTAGACCGTACTTTGTCTATTCATCTCTCAACGGACTCTGAGTTTCTTTTACCTGCTGGTTGTTGTGAATAATGCTGCTATGAATGTGGGTGCGCAAATCTCTGTCAGAGAAGATTTGGATTTCACATTAATCTCAAGCTTCTCCCCTTTGGTGGGAGGTAGGCCCTGCTCAAGGTCCTGACATCTTCGGAGGAGAGCCAGAGTGCAGTTCTCAGAGAGGACCGGGAGAGACCTATGTACTGAGGTCTAATTTAGGACTTAAAGGATTACAGTTCCACAAACACAGAGGCTGTTCTGTCCTTTTCCTCCAGCGCAATCCTGTGACATGCTGGCTTTAGCCACACTTTTCAAAGCCACTTTACCCAGAGGAGAGGCGGGACCATAACAGGCCCCTGTGCTCAGTCTGCCTGGTTGGGCTACATTTTATTAACTTATTTTATGGAGGTAACTTTCCACAATGACACTGTTCAGATCTGTATGAGTTCTGACAAATGTATGTATTCACCTAGCCTCCACCCTCCTTGGAACCCAGACTGTTCTTGTCACCCCTGAAAGTTCCTTTGTGCCAGGTTGTCTTTTCACAGCTGCTCTTACAACCAGCACCAACAGGCCAAGGGGCTGAAGAAGCTTGATGCAGGGGTTCTAGGCTGTGAAATCCAAGGCGCCCTGAGGTCTAAGTTATCCCAAGAGGCACTTGTGAAAACATTTTAATTCTGCAACTGGCAGAACCTGGCAAGAGAAGGTTTGAAACAGTACAGCCCCAAACAGACAAGAACTGAGAGTCACGCAACTCAGGCACATCCCCTCCGCAACTCTGTCTCAAGCCCTCTCTCCCTGTGCCAGGCACGGGGCTGGGTACCCCCAGGACAGGTCAGAAGTAAAGACAAAGCTTCAGCATGTAGGGAAAACGGAAGGAAGTATGGATGGCACCCGCGCTAGAACACAAGTTAGCACCTTGCGATGCTTCACAAAAACAAACGGCTCGGCTCAGGCCACTCGGGAAGGCTGCTCGGAGACAGAGGCGCTCAAGCCACGTGCAAAGGACTCATAGGATTTTAACAGAAGGCCCGAGGACTCCGTGTGTCAACACAGGCATTAAAACACGAGAATAATCATTTACTGAATGCCAGTCGAACCACAGGCACCCAGCTAGGTCTTTAACATTTGTGACTTTGTTTATTAAAAATAAAACGATGACACGGGATCCTATCATTGCAGTGTGGCCGTGTGACTTGCCACGCTCACAGGGCGTCACCCCTGGATTCAGCCTGAGCCCGGGGAGCCCCCTGCTGCTCTCGACTGTGCCATGGGGAGAAGTTCTTGGAGACTGAGCCCCGGTGCCTCGTGGCAGGGAATTGGGGAAGAAGGGCCTTGTGGCCGTCCTGAATGCCATTCTAAAAACAGGAGCCTTTTAACAGCGCCTAAACTACGGGGGTTCAAATTTCAACGAAAACAGCAGGAGCGAGGCTGCATACATGGAAAGGGCAGTGTCAACTCTGCATTGTGCCCATGGAATTATTTTTTTAACACTATAGGAAAATCTCACATTTTTTACAAAAAATCATTAATTAGTAAAATTGTTTTTTCCCCCCGAAAGCATTCTTATTTATACAAAATAGCCCAAACAAGGCTTACCAAGGTTGAAAGTGTATTCAGTTTGTAATTAACGTTCTACTGTCCACCAAGTATGGCCAAGGAGTTCTAGTCTCTTCATTTCTGTAAAGGCCTTCAAGCCTTATGCATGCATGCTGCCAGTCTGACGCGTGGCGGTGGTGAGGTACTCAAATTACTAAAAACACCCTATCCCATTATCAGAAGCTCCTAGGGCCACCTGGCTTTAGTCTGCTGGCCAATGTCAAGGCTCTCGAGAGGCTGAACAGGAGCTGCGTTCACAACTTATAGCTCCCTGGGTTGCATCAGCTGCCCGACTCCTGGGAGACACTCATGTGTTCTCCGATGCCAACGTCCACAAATCCTACGGGACCGGGAGCTTCAGCTCTCCCAGCATCCCAGCCCAGAGCATCCTGGCTGCCTGCCCCAAGCAGAGAGAACACCAGCCCCACAGGGTCCCTTAAGTGAGTCTTCATTTCCAAGCTGCTTTGAAAGGCGTTCTCACAGGACACCGTGAACTCCAGCATTAACCCAGGAACGGCCAGCAGGCGGCCACAGCCAAGGGCAGAACCTCCTGGTCCCTGCAGAGATCTGCACACACCTCTGCGTTCTCTGACACCCTGACCCTACACACACACACAGTTCCCCTGCTGCCTGGGAACACCCAGGCCTGCTGTGCTTGCGTGGCCTTTCCTCGCCATGTCTTCACACCACTCTGTGCATGGAACGGACTAGGAGATGCCGTGTGGTGGCAGGAAACCCGAGCTCTGCAAAACTGGCCATGCAGCACCTCACGCTCCTCAGCACAGGGCTCCCTGAGCTTCAGACACACGGGAGGGCCTCCCCTCACGCCCCAGGCCCTCTCGTCACCAGCGGAGCCCCTCCTCTCTGCCCACGTGCACACACAGCTGCAGGGATAGCTCCCTTTTCAACAAAAGTTCATCTCTCTGCAGTGGGTAGTCTGGAGCAAGGCCAATATTCCTCTTTGTCCTGACGCTCCTTGATTCGCAGAGGCCTGCAGCAAATGGCCTCTCTGCCCTGACCTCGCTGAGGGAGGTGGGTGAGCAACACTGGAGACAAGCCTCGTCCTGCCTGATGTCCGCACGCCGGCCCTGAAACCTCAGGCCTCAAGCAGTGCTGCGTTCCCCGATCCCTGGGCCTCCCTGCCAAATTAAGATAATACTACAGTCTTGCTATCCCTGTGTTTGAAAGGAAAGAAAACGAAGATTTGAACACGGCACCGAGAACGTGTCTAATCTCAGCGCTGCACATCCCTCCAAGGAGGGCTTTGGTCTCACGGCACAGGGCACAGCGCACAGTACGGAGCCCACCACACACCGAACCGGGAGCCCAGTCTCCGCTAGGCTGAAGCCAAGCACACTGCGAACCAGTGTCCTCCCTCCCTGCCGGTGAGCCACTCCCTGTGTACTGCAGGAGGGGGCCATTATAGGGAACTAGTAAGAGTTTTACATTTGTTTTTAAACTGTATAATGCAATCCATCAAATTCAATGTCTGAGCACAGCACTGAGGTTCAGACAGCAGGCATATGTCACATGAACCCCGGTCTCCCCAGTCCTGTGTAGTAAGGAGGGGTTAACACTTTAGGGAACCGCTGGGCTTGGCCCCAGCAGAGTCAGCTTATGGTCTCCCATTCTGGGATGATCCCAGAAGAAAGGCTGGTGGCTTATCTGAGATGTTCTGGGCATCTGCGAAGGCCGTGGCCTGCAGAGGATGCCATGAGCCATGGCCCCTTTGGCAAAGTCCACACGGAGGGCCACTGGGGGTCACTGTGACAGGTGTATGGGCATATACCATGAGCACAGGCCCAGAGGCGAACAGCACAGCCTGCGGACGAGGGACGGACAGAGGCACAGTTTTGCTATTTTTCACCCAGAAGGATTTCCTTTAAAGACGTGTTCAGCTGAACTTAGGATCATTACTGTAACTTGGGATCAGTTGCTGCCGAATTGGAAGTAAGTGAGATTTATGGGACCATGGTTTCGTGAAGATTGTCTCAGGTGTTGGGACTTGGAGCAGATCTTCTCTATTGCCAGCTGCAGTCAATCCTGACTTTTATTAAGCTTTAATAAGTGACTTCGGCTATAGGGAAAGTTCGGGAACAGTTAGAGGCAGTGAGTAAAATACTGTTGGTCCCACAACAGACAGCAATAAAACATCTCCCTTCTGATGGCCGTTAACCCGTGCAGGCTGCGATGCCCCACCAGGGGTGAAGGGTCCACTTACCCAGCACCATATGGCAGTGGGGGGTGGGCACAGTTGTTGGAGCACAGTCGCCAGCTCCTCCACCCGAAGCGAGGCAGTGACCTTAACTCTCAGTATGGTCAGGCTCAAGCTTGGTGCTGGCCTGCTTTTGAAATATTCAAGGCAACAGAGGTCCCATATGCCTATGCTCAGCTCTCGAAGCCCACAGGGCGACCACTCTCTCCCACTGCCTGGTTTCCACGTGGCAAGGATTTGCAGTCACTGCTGATTTAAGACCTGTCTTTACTAGTGCCAAAGAGGACAAATCAGTCCCAGCCCCTTCACACCTCACTGAGTACCCAGGTGTGTCCCTGTGCTCCGCATTTTTTTTTTTTTTAAAGACAGGGTCTCATAATATAGCCCAGGGGAGCTCAAAAACTGTGTAACCAAAGATGGCCTCAGACTCAAGATCCTCCTGCTTCAGCCTCCCTAGTGCTAGAAGCGTAAGCGTGTGCCACCACTCCTGGCTTCTTTAAAAAACACACTCTAAATAGAAATTAACCCCTTTCTGAAGTCATACACATAGTGAAACACCTGTACTGCTCCTCAACTACCGTCACCCAGTATCTGTGCCCCTCCAGACAGAACTTGGTGTCCTACACAGCTTCAGAGCTACTGCAAGCAGAAAAGACAAAGGTGGGAGGGGTGAGAACCCTCTGTTCTCTCCCTCCTGACCCCCACCCCCATCTTCTAGAGCAGATTTAGAAACAGATGCTAAGAACCGGGCCCAGGTGTTACGTGGAGCCAGGTGGGGTGGGTCGGCTGGGCTGGAAGGAGGGCATCTTAAGGTGATGGGGAGTCTTTCTGCATTCCAGAGCTCGGTGGCTTCCAACTTGCTGCTTACTGCATTGAAAAATATTCCACACGATGGGAGAACTATTTTCCAAAACAAAATACTAGTATTCATCAGGAGGCGCGGGCTGTGCAGTGTGAACAATTCACTTTCGTTAAGTACCATATGGCCGCTGGTAGGAAAACGCTAACATGTTTCAACAGTACAGCTGGGGTAGGGCTCCTTTATTCACCGTGCAGATGGCTCTAATTGACATCCCTCCTAAAACAGGTCTCCAGCATTTCTGTAGGATCATTAGAGTAATTAGTTATTAAATACCATCACCACTTTTAGAGAAGGGGGTCTGAGCCTTGGCAACATTCCACCTTGGTGGAACCGACAAGGTAGTTGGGAGGCCAGGCCAGGGGAGGGTCCGCGGCAGGGTGTGCTAGCTCCTCCTCCTTAGCGCAGGGGCCAGAGGACGACAAAGTCTACGCTAATTCAGAACAGGCCCCTGGAGAGAGCCGGGGCAACCAGAGGGTTCCACGCCAGGGTTCTTGAGCCAGTCTTTCCTCTTTCTTCACTGCATGACTCTTTCAACCCTACAGAAAGACCCGACTCAGTTTCTCTATGTCTTAAGCAGGGGGAGTAGCAACTGCCCTGAGTGCAGGCTGAGGTCGTGTTGTGAAGGGCACAAGGGAAGAGCCAGAAGGACTAGAGCGCTGCAGCTAGAACTAGGCTTGGTGGCGTGAGGCCCAGCTTCACCCACACTCGCTATTCTGATGAGTGACTAAGAGGAGCCTCTCAGAACTCAAGCGCACGTGAGACAGTCCTTGACAAGGTGACAACTTAGCCTCCTTGTTTGTATTGTGGCAGAAGCTCGATCTGCAAATGCTGGCCACCCAGACTGTCTCAGGAAGCTGTCCTGACTCACAAGCCAGGAGGGCAGCTCAGGGGAGGGCGGCCTAGCCTTGACAGCAATCAAGATGCGCCAGAAAAAGGTCTCTCAAGAACACACGAAGGGCTCTACAAACCTCACATCACGGAGTACACTGTGGTAGCGTGAATCCCAAAACTATGTCAGACCAAGAAGAAACTCTCCAGCCAGCCTTATAGACTCGGGGCCCCGATCTGGTTATAGGGTAGCCTGATGTTTGAAAGTGTCTCCCACAGTTCTTATTTTGGAAATTTATCTCCCGGTGCAACCGGGTTGGAAGATGGGGCCTAATGGAAAGTTCAATGGATTAATGTCATGGTAGAGTGGGTTAGTCATCGAAGGAGAGAGCCCGTGATAAAATGATGAATTCAGGCCCTCTCCTCTCTCTTGTGTACCTACCCATCACCTTCTACCATGGTAAACACAGCAGAAAGATTCTGGAACTGCTGGAACCTTCTAACTAGACTTTCCAGTCCCCAGCCTATAAGAGATCAATTTCAAAATTTTATAAAATACCCAATCTGTGCTATTTTGTTACAGCAGTATAAAACAAATTAAAATGTCTGATATGAATCCCAAAGAGAGGTTCCTAGGGACAAGGGGAGCCCAGGGTGGGGATGGATGTATAGGGTCATACCACAGCAGGAACCTTGTGGGATTCCGGGCCACCCTGCCAGCTCAGCCATCCCTGACCACCTCAGGTCCCACACTGCACATGTGAATGGCTCTGCCAGGGTGGCCACAGATAGCACTATGAATCATGCTGTTTTTGCAGAAAAGAAAGGTGGTCTGGGATGTGCAGACCACCATGGATTTCTTCAAAACAGTAAACATGTGTTCCCAAGGGTACTACGCATTTGGGAAATAGCCTCTACTCTGGGCTCATTACCCATTGGTCGAGAGTCAATCGCATGACATTATTAGTTTAATTTCACAGTCTAATCTGTTTCCTGCTTTACTGACCCAAAGACTTAGTGTAACCGTAATTTTGTGAGACTGAAAAGTAAAACTCTCAGCTAAGGGAATAAAGCCATGTGGCACTCTGAGCTCGGGGCCACCGCAGGGAGTCCTTGGTGCTGTCCTCCACACAGCTCATCTGTGTGGGCCACGCTGCACAGGGGCCCCTCACACACTCTTCCTCCCACTGGTGAGCCACAGAAAGCACAGTGTGTCCAGACCCTGTGGGAGCTAGTTACTAAGTTGCACTGGAAATGGAAACCAGCCTTGGTGACATCTCTTCATCCCAATGACACCCAAGCCCAAAGCCACCTTGAATGCCATTCTGAACCCCAAACCAGCCCAGGGCCTCATTGTTAACCATTCTCCATCAGCAAGGCCCCATCTGTGCGATGAAATTCTTTTTTGTCACTTTTTCAAATCAGAATAGAAACAATTTTTAGTCTATAATTATCATTTCTTTTCTCAACAGACAAATGTTTCCTTTTAAATTGTAGGGCGGAAAAAGCAAAGAACAACATTTTAAACCAAAAAGAAAGACTAAAATTAATTTCCTCTTTACAGAAAAATAAAATACAACAGCTCTAAGAAGCCAGGGTTTTCTTTTTCTAACAAATACCAGACTGTACTCGTTTTTGAGAAGCAAGTCCTTGAGGGGCAGAGGTGAAAAAGTCTGTAGACTAGTTTGGAGTTCAGTTCAGGTAGCCCCAAAGAGGCCTGGCACCTGCTCTCCTGGAGGGGCCTGAGTGGCTCAAGGTACCCGAGTTCACTCAGATGAACTGCCTGAAGCCTTCCACAAAGGGAGCTGGCTTGGAATTCAGGGCTCTGGATGTCAAGGTCAAGCCCTGGAGTCTACAGAGCCTTGGATGGAAGCTCACTGCATGGGCCCTCAAGGTCCTCATCTCAAAGATGGCAGTGCTACTCATCTTATGAGGTTGTTCTGGGCTGAACAAATTCTGCTGCTACCATCAGGTAAGCAGTCTGGGCTGGTGGCACCTGCCCGTGGGCATACCACACTAGACTCGCTGAGGGCCACCCCCAGGGCTGAGCTGGGGTTCCTTAGGTTCTGTGGACAGATGCCTGTGTGTCAACCTTGAAGGGAAGGAGAAATAGGTCGTGTTTAAGAAGCTGAAAGCAGTTCCAATTGGCTGGGGCATGGCCTGCTAGGAGATGAAGTGGAAAGGGACACAGCCCTTGTAAGGAGTGTCCAAGGTTCTGGAATCCCTGCTGGGGAGCCTCTTGTTAGAACTGGACAGGAAACGGCCAAGGATCCATCTCCACTGGCTCCTCCAGTCTCCTCAACTGGGAAGCGGGAGTCCTACCAGGCCACAAATGCACTGCAGCAGTTCACTGGACCGCTACTCACCTGGCTAGCTGAGTCCTCAGCATCAAACTCTCAGCAGTTTCCCATTTCCCAGAGCTTTTCTGGAAAAAGTTCGATAACCAGGCTCTGGTGGGATTGGTGGCAGTAGGGGTGGTGGTGGCAGTGTTGGGGACAAAGACAAACAGAAACCACTTAGGCCCCAATTACTAGCATGCATCAGTGTCTCTCCTGCAATATAATACTCCAGTGTGGCCATTTCCAGCCACCAACTTGATGTCACTGAAGGGGGAGCTAAGATACACCGACAAAATCTCAGGAGCTGGCAGGCCGGCTCACCACTTTTAAGAGAGCCGCTGTGAAGTGGTGTGAAGGTGATACAGCTGCTACCTGTTGCCGGACTGGGGGCATAGATAGCTCCATGGTCAAAGCGCTTGCCTAGCATGCGCAAGACCATGGGTTTGATTCTCCAGCACTAAACAAAAATAGCCAGTCATGGTGGTGTACGCTTCTATTCCCAACACTCAGGAGGCTGAGGCAGGAGGATTGCCTTGAGTTTGAGGCCAGCCTGGGTGACAGAGTGAGTTCAGGACAAGCCTAGACTACAGAGTAGGATCCTGCCTCAAAAATGACAACAATGAAAATAAACAAAAACACGTTGATTTTGCTACTCTGTGACCTGGAGGTTCTAAGAGTATTCTTAAGGACACAGAGCAGAGCGGCCACCAGCCATCACATTCCCTTGCCTCCGCCCTGATTTCCGGGGCTCTTCCCTACTGGCTGAGCACCACCCTTGGCACTCGGGGCTTTTCACATGGGGCACAACCTGACACAGCTCAGGTCAGCCCTCCCATGTCCTCGAGAGCCTTCTGCACCAGTTTCGGCACAGAAGGAGAAGGAAGCCTCCTTTAGGCTCCTGGCTGCACTGTGGGCTGTACTGCTCCCAAGCCAAGTGTGGGTCTTGTGGCCCTCTGCCTGTGACAACACCCTGCCCTGGGTCCCTGACCCGGCTCCCATGTCCCTCAAGGTGACTCTGCACTACCTCCTCTATGGGTCTTCCTCTGCACACTGAGGACTCCCGGCTCACAGGCAGGAGCCAGCGTGGCTGCACACTCTGTGTGCCTTCCTGGAACCTTCTACTTCTTGCCTCCAAACTCCCCAAGGTAGGCTTCCGATGCAAGATTCTTCCTGACTTGTCTTTACCTTTGGGCCTCTTCTTGCCTCTCAAGGCAGAGGAGGGGACATGTGTTAGTGTCCAACACCTGTGTTTCCAAGGACAAAATAGCCTTGGGCTCAAAGATCTTGGTGACGTCACATGCCATGGTCAGGCAAGGCTGCAGTCACTCTGGCAGCATCGGCGGGGCCTAGGGCAGAGACACTGGATCGCTGCAATGAGTTCAGCAGGTGGAAAAGGCAACCGGGCATCCTGCACACCTGATAGCTTTCTAAAAATAGCTGGGGGTAGGGTCCCTTTGGGAACAGCAAGGGCTGGGACTCATGGCTGTTTACCCACTGAGTTTCAGAAAAAGGAAGCAAGTTGTGGTTCTTTTCTAGACCCGTCCAGATAAGGCCAATGCTGTGCCTCAGCCACAGCCCAAGTTCCGGACTGGAGCTGGGAGCCTGGCCTGCCACCACCTCCCCCTTGACAGAAAGGACTGTCTGTTGGCTGCTGGGCATGTGGGAGGGAAGGGAGACGGGGCATGAATGCATGCCAGCAGGCTCTGGGCAGCTCTTCTTCCTGGCCAGGGGACTCAAGTACATACACATTCTCCTCGGACCAAGGCACTGACAGCATCAAACAGAAATGTCACGGTCCATAGCCATGTGACGCAGCAGAAAAGAAGAAAAAATGAAAGAAAGTCTGAGGGCCCAACCCCACATATCTCTCTGCCCTCCCAGCTCTGCCGGCTTGGGATAAGCAGAGGCCAGCAGAACAAAGGGAAAGTTCTCCTCCTGTAGGTACAGGTCTGGCCCTTGCCCACTTCTGCAGGTCTCTGCTTCCTCCTGCACGTCTAGGCGGGAAAACAGACCTCCCAGCACTTTGAAGTCATGTGTCTGGCCTCTCTCCCCAGCTACAGCACAGAGGCTACGATGGGGCACTCAGCTGGCTTGGAGAAATCTTTTAAAAACAAATCACATGCATTAAAAGTAACTATATATTCTTATGAGCCACAATGTCAGCAAATTTTGAAGACCACTGTCATCCAGCAGAGAATCACAGACTAAGAGTTCAGGTTCAAAAATTCCAGGGAGCGAAATTACCTTCAAATAAGATGCCTAGCAAGTATAAAAGGCCTCTCTCCTGCTTGGAGCAAGGAACCCAGTTCTGCTGAGAGGCTAGGAAGCTGGGAGGCTTTTGTTTTGCAGAAACATTTTCATACCAGATGTGTACCTCTCACTATGAAGTCCTCCAGAAATGTGCTGACTTTTAAACCTAGTTCTCTTGCGGGGCACCACGGCATAGGCCTGTAGTTCTACCACTCTGGGAGGCAGAGGCAGAAGGATCCCAAGTTTAAGAGCAGCCTAGGCAACTTTCTTAGCAACACCCTGTCTTAAAACCAAAAATAAATATGGGCTGGAGATTTAGGTCAGTGTGAAGGCCCTGAGTTTAATCCCGAGTACTGCAAAAGAAGATAAAAACAAAACCAGAAAAATAAAACCTCCCAAAACAAAACAAAAATCCAAAACAAACCCAGCTTTCTTATTGCAGCCTCAGAAAGGACACACATTGCATTGTTTGACCTGAAAGAGCCAGCAAAGAAACAGACCCATGGAGACAGCGAGGTCCCCTCTATAGCCCGGACCCTCTATCCGCCCCAACCTTTCTCTGAGTTTTCGGCCACAAGCACCCCATGCGCACAAACACTCCTCACTGGGACAGTGCTGAGATCCAGTTGCTGAAATGCGACACTGGGCTCCCTCCTGCCTGCCAGCCGCAGGGCCACTCTGGCACCAGAGCACACACTGCCACCCACCCATTAGCTGCGAACATCCATCACCATGACTCACAGCTGCTCCCCCCTTGGCACCTCTCGAGTCCAGGGAAGGTCGGCACAGCATCTCCTGGGCCTCCCACGCCACACTCGGGCCTCCCAGGGGCCGTGCCCCTGCCCTCTCCTCTGCCTGCCCGCCGGCTTTGGTGTCGTGGAAAGAGATGCAGATGACAAGCCGAGCCCTGGCTTTGGGCGGGCTCTGCCACTCCCTGACACGGCACAGAACATGCCACCTCTCTGCCCGGGCGTAGCTTCTTTTTCTGAGAGTTTCCTTTACCTGCCGCAGAGAGGCGTTGCAGAAGAAACCACCCTGCATGAGACAGGCCTTGGGAGAGTAAAGTGTGAGAGGAAGAACGCTTTGGGAGCGACACCCAAGGCCACCAGGCACAAGCCTGCCTCCACCAACCTTCTCCTTAGGAGCCAAGTACTTACACTTCAAGGTTCCCGTTTCCTCTTTGGTAAAAAGAATCGAAGAAGCTTGCCAAGCCCAAGCAGCACAATCGACGAATAATCGCTTGGAAGAGAAGCTGGTGGAAATGAGCTGGGGACAAGGTCGGCGGGCAGGCCTGGCCTATAAATCACGGCACCCGCTTTGGCTTACTGGCTCCGGCGAAGATAGAAACTCAGCTGGACCTCGGCACTTCGTAGCGCCTATGACTGTACCTTGCACACAGTAGGTTTTTAGTCGTCATTTGCTGAACTGAATAACTGCAAAGGCAGCTGAACAGGTGATGTGGGCAAAGCTGGGTCCACTTAAATTGGAGACCTGCCACGCGAAGCCGAAGCCAAGGCCAGAATCCAAATCAGACCCGCTCCAGTCTGCAGCGAGGCCACAGCTCGATCCCGCCAGCCTCAGCTGAAAGGGATTTTTTGGGGGGGGGGGCGCCCAGGGAGGCTAGAATTAACATACTTACTGTATTATGTTGCAGCAGTGATAAGACGAAAATTTTAGGATTTTCTTAATGAGACTCCTACATTCTCTGGTTTTCCTTATCAGCAGTGGCAAGAACCCTAGTGTAGCATTCATGTCCTCTGCTTTATAATGGAGGAAGGATCATAAGAGAGGCTGGGAAACTTGCTCTGGAAAATACTTAATGCTTCCTTTTTGTGGCACCCTGTGGGAGGCTGGCCCTCTGTCCTCCCCCTGCCAGATGCACTGGGTTGCCACTGACTGGCACCCAGAAGGGGAGTGTTCTGAGTCAGGAGCTGGCTGAGCGAGGTGCAGAACAGTGCTAGTAGAGGAGGCAGAGAAGTCGGAATGCCAGGCAACTCAGAGGCTCTGCTCCTCCCTGCTTGAGCTCGGAAAACCACCCCCGCCCCCACAGAATGCCCACAACCACCCCTGAAGGCGGTGTGCGTGCCCCAACACTCGGCTGTCTGGGAGTCACCCTACACCGCTCCACGGCCAGCTCCTGGGATGCGACCAGCATTAACGACAGAGCTCAGTCTGTGCAGGTCTGCATGTGAGTGCTGGTTACCTCTCTGGTAGGCTCACCCCGTGCAAACTAAGGGTTGCCAGGGGAAGGGCTGCATGTCCATTTGACAGGAGATGGGACCATTTGATGGTAGGTATGGCCCCAAGATGGTAGATGACTCTATTCTATTTGGAGAGAGTTGACATTATAATAAGGAGTCAGAACTGAGTGTCTGGAATCAGGGCTTGGGTTGGGGATAGAAATCCCATCCCCAGGGGCTGGGGATGGGCTTTGGGTTTCTCATCTGATAATCCAAACCCTTGGGCCTACGTGGAGCTACCAGACCCACTCTGTGGGAAGAAAACCCACAATGGGTTTCCAAGAAATAAAAACAGTTCAGAAATGGGATTCAGACACAAAATCACCCAGTCCAAAGCTGGTTGCATTGGCATCCTGCGCCTGAGCAGGCCTGGAGCTCATGCCTGACCACCTGGCTCTGATAATAGCAAACGGGGTAAGGGCAGGCCACACCTGTAGCTCCAGCATGCTGGGGCAAGCCCTAGGTACTGAGACTCTTTGGGAAGTCAGAGCATGCATTCTACCAGAGTCATTTGTGACCTGACTGAGGAGGGAGAAAATCTACCTGGAAACCACCGATATGTGACTCTTACCTCCAAGGGCTCCATGTAGGAGCCTCTTTCTGTGCTAGGGCCAGACAGCAGGACTGGGGTTTAGAGTCTTCTCTAAGGCTCTTTCTGGGTTACCGTCAGGAAAATCCAGGGGAAGCCTTCTGCCTCAGCCCAATCCCACCTCACCTCCTACATACATACTGCCCCAGATGCCAAGCAGAAGAGGGAACAGGAGCACACAGGACAATCCACCATAAACTATTCTATGACTAACCACTGGGGTTCCACATAAGCTGGAGGTAGGTGAATAAAAGTACCCACAGAGTTGGAAACACTATAGTGTGTGTGTGTGGGGGGGGGTGGGGGTGTGAGTCTTTGTAAAAAATGGACAGCAATCTGAACTTCTATATGGAGAAAAAATGACAATTGTTGAAACCCTGTATGTGTCCTGAACTCTGGTTTATGATAATGTAACATTTCCAGCAATAATATTTGGGGAGGAAAGAGATGAGAATAAGCTGAACTTTATTCGGGATCTCGGTACAATCACTAGCGATCCTTTTGCTGAAATGTGTTAATATCTGTAATGAGGATTTGTTGTACTAAGAAGAAATGTATAAAAAGGTGACCTTAAATATGTGACGGTTTTGACATGCTTTGATAACCAAAGTGTTTTCCCCTAACTGTTGGTTATGTAAATAGTCCACGGTGGGGGGGGGGGGGAGACTTGTGTGACAAATTATCAGCTCCTGTGCCTCCCAGTGGGTTCTGGGGCACCAGGATCTTAGGAACCAGGAAAGAGGGGTCAGGGCTTGACCGTGGATTTCAGCCAGGAGTGGGGAAGTCTGAGTCCACTGCTCCGATTCCAACACAAGCAATTATCAAGGCATACGTCGTTCTCATCCTACTGCCCCCTCATCTCCAAAGGCTTTGTTTCTGCTTACAGTTGTCAATGAACCAAGGAAGCAGGATGGAAAAGCCCCTTCAGGCTCCTCTCCCCACAGCCCCTTTTCCCATTATGCAGATCAGACAACCGAGGTCCTGGATGCTCGGGTTCTGGCCCCAGCTCTCATGAACTGTTGAAACAAACCTGACCGAATTAATGTAACACCCGTCCAACTTGGCTTCCAGCGGACTGGGTCTGCCTGAACTACAGTTTATTTAACCAAGGCTTCACCTTACCTAGGGTGGTAATCAGTCACCTTCATTGAGACTGGGCAGTCTTCAGCCCCTTCCTGTTCTCCCTGCGACTCCCTTACTGGGTTTCTCTTCCCAGTGAGTGACACCCTAGGCACAACGACACCCCTCTGCTGACAGCACCCAGATGGGAAGACACCCTAGCTCTGGGCTCAGGCCGGCCCTGCCAGGGTAGGACTGGGCTGCAGCGGCTGCTCGGGGCTGTATCACACTGGATGGAGGGCCATTACAGGACACCAGAGGGTGAATTCCGGGGCTGAGCTGGCAGGTGAGAATGTCTAGGAGGAGGAGCAGATGGAGGGGATGTGGCTGGGGGCCTTGGCGGGTACCCAAGGCTGGCAAGGCAGGGCTGGAGCTAGTTGCCAACAGTGCCCTGGGTGGGGCACGGGGCTGAGTGGCGGGTATAGCCTGAGAGCAGAGGAAGAACAGGCTACCGAGTCAGGGTCAGTTTACTTAGGAATCCCCACGGCCCCTTGGAGACCCCACCTCCTCCTGCTGCCTCTGGGCACAGACTCTTCATGAAGCCAGGGCAGCCCTGAGCCTGTACACTTCAGGTCACGATCTGCGCTGGATCCCAGAGACAAATGTGTTCTCCACACACTGTCTGGTAGCAGCAGTGCACCAGCCCACAGGCCAGGTCGTTTTCCTGGCTTGAAGACCATGGGGATAAGTCAGGAACACAAAGAAAGCTTTTCTCCCTGAGCCCAAAGGAGTCTGAATACTTTGCTTGTTTCTGATGCCTCATCAGGGTATTCCACAGCCACTCTCTTGGGGAATGGTCATGATACGGCGTGGTGGGTCAGAGTCTGCAGTGATACAGGAGGCAGAAGATGGCTGTGACCCAGAATCAGGACATGTGTGGGTTGGGCCCAGAACGGAGCACGGCTGAGCACAGATAATGCCTCATGGCCCGTGAGGTGGCCCAGGCCTTGGTGCTGGCTAGAGGGTGCGAGGTTCAAGACATGGCACTCCAGGAGAGCCTGTGTTGGGGCTGAGCTGTGGGCAGCCCACACCTGGTCGGAGGAGGCTCCCTGGGAGAGACGACAGGGCCTTAATAGGATTTCCGGTTGCCTCTGCAGGCCAAGAAAATGGCAGAAGCTCTGAGAAGAGGGGTGGTCCAGCTCTGAAGATGGAATCAGCCATGCCTGGGTATTCGGAAGCCTCCCCAGGGGAAGAGAAGTGTCTCCCTTCCTTAGTCAGCCTTACCTGTGCTTCCTAATCCCTACAGCCCAGATACTAACACTCCCCAGAGGATGGATGGATTGTCACCAGCCAGCTGGGTGGGGGGCACCTCTTACATCTTTACTTCCAAGAAAGAAAAATAAAAATGGGCCACAGGGAATCCCCCAGAGAATGTTATGCAACTGTTCAGGGTCAAGGTACTATGAGCAAAGGCGTCACCTCCATGTCTTTCTACTCTAGACTCCCACAAAGAGGTGGGGAGGGGAGTTTGTAGCCTATTGTGGTTTGGCTCTGGAATGTCCCCCAAAAGTCTCATGTACTTAAATGTTAATGGACTATCTATGGAACCACGTGCTGTTGGTAGATTGGTGCATAGTCGGGAGGGGTGGGTTACAAACGTGTAAGTTAGGATTAAAGGCGTGTAGTGGCCACACCTTCCACACCTGGATCCAGGAGGGGCTGATCACTGGGCGAGACCTAGAAGGACATATAAGACACTTCCTGCCTTCCTTGGAGGATTAGGACTAGTCTCAACTTGCCCTGAGTTGGCTTCCTATATGTGATGTTGTGAGGAGCTGCCTCTACCTCTGCCTCTGCCACGTACTTCCATAGTTGCCGGCCGCCCCTGAGCGGACTGTGACCTTCTGAAACTGTGAGCTAAAATAAACCTTTCCTCAAATTTGTGGATGTCATGTATTGAGTCACAGCAACAAAAACATAACTAAGACATAGCGTGAGGCGAGGGATGTTCTAGGCAAATGGAAGCTCGGAAAGCTGTGGGTGTGCTTGATAAGTGGACCCTGGCCCACTGAGCCTGCTTTTCAATAATAATTACAATTATACTTGTAATCACTGCTTCATGACACTCTGTACTAAGCATTTATCACAAGCCACAGGTTATTTTATTTATCCTTATAATAACCCTATGAAACAGGTATTGCTATTGTTTTCATTTTATAGCTAAGGCACAGAGTTAAAAAGTGTCTGGTATGCATAGCAGTAGCAGACAGGGTCAAGGTGTGGACCTAGATATAGTCAAAGGGAAACCAAACACTCTCCTCATTCTTCCATCTCCCTAACCTCACCAGGTTCGATGGCCAGGAAGCGGAAGCGTGATCAGGGCAAGATGATGTCACACTGACGTGCTCTGCAGACAGTGAAAGGCAGGACAGCCAGCTTCCACAGGCCTTGGTGTAAACTCAGGCCTCGGAATGGGGCTCTCACAGGGGCCCGGTCACTGAGTGTGCACTCTGACAACCCACCGAGACCCGAATGTGAAGTCCCATCAGGACCGCAGAAATTACAACAGTCTTGTATCCACTCTGCTGAAGAGATGAGAAAAGATCTGGAAAGGTGGGTATATTGTAATTTTATATTAGATTCTTTTTAATTTTTTCTGTCAAATTGTTTATCTTTATAAGTATTAAGAAAAAAGAAGTCAGTGACGGCAGGCCTCAGGCAGGAAGTGAGCAACAGAGAAAAGAGACTCTCTGCCCTGCTGTCTACTTCCACAGAGGCCCGAGAAGCAGCACTCGGTTTTCTGCACGAGTCTCCCCTCTGGACTTCGTGGCCTCTGCACTACAGAGCAGCTGACAAAGGGCCAGCCCTGAACTCTTTGTGTGACAGGCAAGCTTGGCAGCCCAGCGCCTGCTCCCCGCATGCTGGTCACCATCCAAGACCAGGCCACTCTGCCTCCTCTGCCCTGGGGCTAGCTGGTCACCAGCCTCATCTCCAGCATGGACACTGCACACAGAGTTGGCTCTGCCCCTAGGATCTGGGTGGGAGCCCCTCTCCCCTGCACCACCCCTGAGCAGAAATGGAGGGCTAGGCAAGCTGGGGTCTAGCCACTATTCCCTCCTGGCATCCCTAATGCCCAGCATAGGCCTACACTAGGGTCACAGAGGATCTACTGATTGGTCAGGTGGCCAAAGGGTCCACTTCTCAGGCCTTTGCTCATGAACACCATGAATTCCAAACAGTCTGCCAGGCTGTCTGCTACCTAATGCAGAATGCAGCTTCCTGCAAAGACAAGCTATCTATCCATGGTCATGGAGTGTCCGGCTAGTGTGGAGGCTGATACAGTAACAAGTGGCATGTGGAGCTGCCACACAAAAGCCCATTATGTGCACTGTCCCTAGAGGGTGTGCAGTGTGGGCAGCAAGAGGAAAAGAAGGGAGAGTACCCATCTGGCTATAAGTGTTGGCAGTGAGCTTGGATTGTTGAACATTGGTGTGTGCATGTATGTGTGTGTCTGTGTGCATGTGTGTTAAAGGGAGGCTGCTTAAGATACATGGAGCTAGAAATTATAATACTTGGTCTTGAGAAGTAGAGCTTCCAGGCTGTGCCAGAGTGCCGGCTGGACGATCCTGCCCAATTGGTGCCCATGGCCCCAGTGAGAGTCTACTGGAAGTGAGGCCCTCCCATGGTGTCTGTGCCCACTTCTTTCACTGCTCAGCCACCATCCTGGGCTGAACAGGGGGATCCATATGCATACAGAAATCCAGGAGCCTCGGAGAAGCCTGGTGAGCACTGAGGGACACAGCAGACCCTGTCATCCAGCTTAGTGTCTAATTAATGCCAGGGCTTAGGGGATCGAACTAGAACCCATAGATTCTGGATCACAAATGATCCACTTATCTCTTTTATAAAGCATCTTGACTAATCCGATTCTTTCTGCGGGATAACCATCGATCAGTGTGTCATACCAGGCCCCTCCTGTGCTCGCTCACTCACTGAGTTGCCACTGGGAGGATGTGTTTTGGGCTCAGCCACTGTAAGGGGCTGGGACTGCTCAGGCTGAGACCTTGCTCCCACTACAGGGAGATGGGACAGGCTGGGCCTCAGTGATAAGCTGTAAGTGACATTGTCCCTACGGTGCAGAGGTTGGGCCTGGTAGGAAGCCGTCTGTGAACCTGTGAACTTGCTCTAAGCCAACGCGCAACTGGTGCTGGAATGAACTCTCTTCCCTGATGCGCCTTCTTCACAGGAGACTTACAGGCCCGCCAGGCATCGCGCTGGACGTGGGGCTATTAGGAGAGACAAATACAGCGTCGCTGCTTTTAGGAGGACACATCTGGAGTTTGTTATAACTGTGGTGAGTTATTATGGAGAAACACAGATGCTGTGAGCATAAAGGCAAGACCTCCCAAGGCCACTGGAACAGCCGGAAGAGGTCCCTGGAAGGGACGGCGCTTGAGCTCAGTCTCTGATAAGAGGAAAGAAATGAAGTGAAGAAGAGTGAAGATGCCTAGGTCAGAGGTGTGGGGTGGGCTTTTTGGTGATGCAGCTGCCTTTGAGTCATCCATACTCCTGTTAAGTAACACAGTAAACCCACTGGTTCACCAAGTTGCACTCTGATGTAATCGTTATTTTGGTCTGTCATTTATACCCTACCTGGGGAGAACTGATGTTTGTTTGCATCCACCCAGGAAAAGTTTACCACAACACACAGCTAGTAGTCTCCTACTGGTGTTGCACCTTGATTGATGCATCCCTCGTGATGAAAACCAAGTACAAATGTGCTCTGTCAATTTAGGACAGGTGGAGCAAGACAGGAAAGGAAATGAGGGGCGGAGGACGAGTGCAGGCAGAGTCCAAGACATGGTCCTATACACAAGGCCCGGAGTGCCAAGGGAGATAGGGGTATTGACAGGCAGTTCAGAGGCCTTAGGAGAACCGATAAGGACCTGCCGGAGGAAGGGATGGTAAGAGTGAAGAAGAGGGGCAGAAGGACAATTTGGAGAAACATTCAGCAGATAGATGACTTTGGTAAGCACTGGCAGTTGACCTGTTCTCAAGTTCTTCAGTTCATGCTACAAATAGTTCCTGAGTGCCTCTGTGCACAAGGCTAGCACTGGGTAGGGGGCAGGGAAGACTCTTGTCTAGGGTGGACCATGGCTTTGAGCTTATGAGACTGAGGGACAGATGGTGAGATTCTGTGGAGGTTGAGGACATCACAGGAGGAAGTACAGGAAGTTGAATGCTGGCAACATTTTACGTAGGTAAGATAGAAACAAGCACTCTAGGTGGAACCAGCAACACAAGGACAGATGGGAGGTTCTCTGTGTCAAAGGGAATGACACTACACTTCCTTCTTAAAGAGTCTGGAGGCTTTGAGTCGTGAGGGTGAGAGATGATGCCTTGACATGCCCTTCCACTTCCAGACAGCATCTCAGGGAAACCACCAAGTGACACCATCATCAACTCACTGACCAAAGACGACTGTGAACATTTTGTGTTGGGACGCAGGCTGTGTGGTCAAGCAAACGCTTCTCAAATGTTACAGAGAAAGGTGCCAGGATTGCTGCCAGCTCTTCATGGGCCCCCGCTATTAGTCCTCACCAGTGAAGCCCACTGGACACTTGTCAGGATGGGACAGAAGGAGGGAGGACACTTGCAGGAGTGCCCAAGGCAATTTCTGGGGAAACCGTCAGTCCAGCATGGCTGACGGCTGCCCGCCCACTCTGCGCTCTACTTCCGAGTCCACTTCAGGGCTCTCCAACCGGGACACCGCAGCTCCCAGGCTCCCGCCTGCCGGCCCTCCCCTGCTCGCTCCGAAGGGGCCTGGAGTGTTCCAAGAACAGGGGAGGTGGGAAGTCTGATGTACGGCTCCTCGGATGAAAAACAGGCAATTGCATTTCGTGCTCCTTGGAGGCTCCCCAACCCCACTCCCTGGCAGCATAATTACAGATGCCTCCCTCCTTACAAACCCTTCCTACGCGCTGCATAAAGGAATACAATTTCTGGCTGTCCAAATTACAAGAGACCATAATGCACAAAAGCAATAAACACAGGTTCTAACAGCAATCAGATACCACTTATCGTAAACAATGGTTTTTGTGATCTATTGCGTTTGAAGCAGGTTCAGCATTACTCCTTGGAAGATTTGGTTATTCTCGTTGTCAAGCAGAGGTGCCGGCAGCCAGCTGACGTCAGACAAAATTGCTCAAGCACAGCAGATTTTAAAAATAGGGCTGATATGGTGTTGAGGTAATAATAATAGAAAATTTGGGGTGGCTGTAGGCTGCTGTGAACGTCTGAAGATGGGGCCTTGTGTGGTTTGTCACTCCCCCGCCAAAGCCCAGGCCTCCTCAGCGATCCTACCCTCAATTCTCCTTTGCTTCCTAATGCTAGTACTTCCAGTCCCTCCCACTGTCCTCCTGTCCCCCAAGTGACAGAGAGATGTAGGAGGGAGGAGGAGATTAGTAACTAGAGCCAAGTGACGAGTGTTAACACATTAAGCTGTTCAACTTACTGAGTCTCCGTTAGCCGGTAGTCAATTATGTAGAGTGTGAATGTCAAGTTCACGTGGGTTCAAAAGATCTGCAGTGATCATTCAGTAGAAACATACCTTTCTCTGGTACAGGGGATCCCTTCTCTCCTGCACTGGGCTCACCATGAGGGTGACACAGGCCCAGCAGCAGGGCATTGGCTTAGAAATCAAGAATGACTTCTAGGTTAGAGCAGGAGTTTGCAAACTGGGTTTAGAGATATCCTAGAATTCCATGTGGGTATTTCAGGGGCTCCCAAAAGGGCCACCCTTGCTTCAATCAGGGAGCTCTGCTTTACTGTCACTGGTAGATGTCTGTAAGGTTACTTAGGGAAAGAACTGGATTAAATAACTAATCCTCCAATAGGAATCAGGGAGTTCTGCCGCTGACCTTTCCCCCCTTCCTGATTTAAATATTTTATCACGGTTTTAACAGTGAAGGCACAAGCATGAGCCCACTCCGAGACAGCACTGCAATGAGGCTCTGAGAAGAGGCATACTTCTTGGAGGCATTGGTCCCTGCCTGTTTAGAAACCACCATGCATGAAGCCCATCGAGGGACCTGACAGTGGCCTGCACCAAGCCATGCTGGCCAGGAACCTGGCCATGGGCTCTGTGCCTCCAGGGACTTGGTTTAAAGGCAGATGGCAGTGGGGTGCACAGCGTGCGTACGGGATGTGCCCTCATATGCAGCAGAATGTCCACTGTGTGGACAGAAAAGCACAGCACGTCGTCACCAGGCAGACTGCTAGTTCCTGGAATCTCCAGGGGCGGGAAGATACAGCCTTCACCCAATTCACAGCTCCCTCTGGATCGCGAGGAGACCGTCCACAGCCCTGCACCGGCGCATGTGTCATTTCAGGCTGGGAGGCAAAGCTCTCTGTTCTTAGCTGGGAGCAGACAGCAGAAAGATCACTGAGCTATATAGATCATGATAAGGAAAATGGATTTGTTAGTGACTGCCCGGTCCTCAGAGAGCAGCCAGGATATCTTGTTTGAAGTAAATTCTCAGATCACTCACCCAGGTGGAAAAAATATATTGATTGCTAACGTTATTGCATACTTACATCCCAGGGACTTGCTGAATTCCTTTTGTAATTAATATAATTCTCTCACTACCACATGAAATCGCTATTCTTTTGTACCTATGTTAAAATGGGGAACCCGAGGCACAGAGAGGTTAGGTCACTTGCTAAGGTCACCCAGGTATTAAGTACAAGGACAGCTCCAAAGCCCACAGGGCTCACTCTGGCTTCTGCCATTTCTGGGCACGTCCTTTTCCACCAAAGAGCCCTGACATTTTTTTTTTCCCCTGTGCTGTCTCCTGTCTTGTCTGTGCTGGCTGGATCAATACATATATAAGAAGATGGGTAGGATAAGTGCCACTTAAAACAACAACATCAACACTCGCCTGCTGTAGTCAGAAGTCGCCGGCAGCACTCAAACGCCACCACGGCTGCTGTTTGCCGGCTGGCTCCCCCCACCCCCAAGCCACCTGCCTCCCTCCTAAGATAAAGCCTGCACAGCCACTAACCCACACAGAACGTCGAAAACCTTCAAGCTGGCAAGACTTTGTGGAGTGCCGATATGTCAGGCACCGTTATCACATCCCCCGACAGCAAACAGGAAACTCAGAAAACACAAAATTTGTGTTTTGATAAAGACAAAAGTGATACATGCCTCAAAGATAGTCTCAACACGAAGATAAGTTATTCCACAGATCCTCATGGTTTCTGGCATCCTGCTCTTATGTGATTCTAACCCTTGGCCTTGAATACTTTCTGTGCAGAGGAACTGCAGGAAACACTGCCCTTAGGGAATGCTCGCCTAACTTCCTGTGTCATGGGCAAATGGCCTTCATTCTCTGAGTGTCCCCAGCACTTTGGTCTCTTGTATCTACCTGGCTGGTCTCTTGATTACATGTTGCATTATTTTGTTTTTACTTATTTATTTATTTTTGCAGTGCCCAGGCTCTTCACATTGGCACATCTTTTGTTTCTGATTTTAAGACAGGGTCTCCCTAAGTTGCTCAGGCTGGGCTTGAACTTGTGATCCTCCTGTCTCAGCCTTTCAGAGTACAGGGCCCAATAGTGTTGTAGTGTTTTCTTTGCTCGTCACATGTAGGAAGCTTTGGGAAGTGGGGCCGCCACACTGTGAAGCCTCCCTGGGCACCTGGATCTCCAGGGGAACTTTCACAGCATCTCTTTAAATGTTAAGTCCTGAGCCACTCTCTTAAAAAATTTGATTCAGCAACTTAGGATTTCACATCTCTATCAAATTATGCCAAAGATGCTTTTGAGGCCAGCAGAAGAAAGAAACCGCACCAACACCTTGATCCTGGACATGTAATCTTCAGAATTGCAATCAAACACACTTCTGTTGTGTAGGTCCCCCAGTCCATACTGCTTTTCTGGGCAGCCCAGGCAAACTAACACATCCGCAGAAGGTAGTTTGCAAATATGCTTTTTGTCTAGACTCGTCTTCTCTTTAACAAAATGCTCTGAATTTTTCATCCCAGTACTCTTACCCTTGGGGGCAGTGACCTGCCATCCCCTGGCAGCCTGCCAGATCTGAAATGGCAGCCTGGAACCGGGGTAGATGGCTTGAAAAAGCATCTCTCATCAGCCCCTCATTTGCCCTGCCTTGGGATTTGGCCACCAAATGGCTCCCTGAGGGCAGGAGCCACCCTTCCCTGAAGCACAAAACTCTCTCCACTGGCCCTAGCCACTCCCTAAGCTCTGGTGTCTCTGCCAGATGCCACCCGGCTCCCATCACCTCCTCTGAGAGGGTGTAATTGAGCTGAGCAGCCACACAAGCTAGGCATTATCCATCACCTGTGTGCCTGACTGGTGACAATCAGACACCCCCACCTGCTCCCCGCAGGCAGACCTTCAGGAAGGTGCCACCTCTCCTCCTCCATGCTTGTGTGCGGGGGGCGGCCTGGTTCATGGCAACGCCTACTGGAGCTCTGTTTACAGTGACAGTACACTGTCACCCCACTGTGACTGGGCAGGCCCCTACAGCAAGCCAACCATTGCTTGGGTGTTCAGAACCAGGATCAGCCTGAACGCCAACCTCCAAAACTCTGGGCACCACACAGAGGGCTGGCTCACCATCATACCATAACAACCAGAGCCCCACCACTGGTCACATTTCTTGGCTGAAACTCCTCTACGTTCTGGACACTTATGGAACCTCCCAATTTATCCCCTGCCACAAAGACTAGAAATAAGCTTTTCTGAAGGCAAGATTTAAACAAGTTCTCCTGTCACCAAGCATGTGGCCTCACAGTGAATAAAGGGTCTTTAGGACTCTCTCAGCCCCACCTTCTTCTCATCTCCTTCCCCCCTTGATCCTGTTTTCTCCCTGGGGTATGGGTGACGGTGCAGCCAGTGTGATTAACTCCATTGGGACTATATTCTCAGGAAGGAGCGGAATGGAAATCATTTTTGGAATATAAATCAAATAGGATTTCGGTTGAAGTTATTTAAAAGAAATTAATTGACTTGTACTCGCCACAATACACTGATAAGAGTTCATTGCCAAGTCCGTCAGGAGTAATGAAAAAACAGTTAATAAAATTCAGCTGTCAAAAGCAGCGTGCAGCGGCTCTCTGGAGACGTCCCACAGCCCCCAGGTCACAGGGGGTGGAGTGCACGGTTTGCATGGGCAGGCCCAGGCTCTGCTGTATTTTTCTCTTGTGTGGGATTACTCAAGTTTTAATACTGTAAGATTCTTAGAGCCGAGACTTTTTCCCAAGCTGCTTTGTATTCCTGGATAGCACCAGGCACATATTAAATCACAACGGAAGGAAGGATGCTCACTAGATAAGAATGCTTCTGTATTCAGTAGTTCATTGTCTTTTTTTCATTTGAAAGGCCTTCTAAAGGGATATTTCTCCTCCCCCTTATTGACTGTAATGACCTTAAGGAGGAGGGAGTGGCAATATTTAATTAAAGACATCATTGGCTCCTTTTCCGGGCTCTCCCAAGTCCGTGGATGTGCATAAGCTATGAACTTATAAAAACCACACACACACACACACACACACACACACACACACACACACACACACACGTAAGTGGGGGAAGGGAACTCTCCACCTTGCTATTCAGCGCAAGACCCCAGACGTGGCAGCCAGCCCAATCATCCCACCCACACCACTGCACATTGCAGTCTATGTGGGTGTGATTTGCCATTGTCATAAAAGATGAAGTCCTTGCAACACAGAGCCAGAAATTACCCGTGCCCCCAGGACACCTGAACAGCTAGCTGCTTCCTGCCTTTCTTCTCCTTGGGCAGGGAATTGAGTACCCACTTTCACAGATGCCAGGCCTCAAGAGCTGGTGGGCCCTTTATTCTTGTAGCACTCGCCATCTGCCAAGCACCGTTCTAGGCTCATTCTTAGCAGTTCTTTGATATGATTCTGACTCTTACGGCCGAGACACAAAGGTGTCATTTTCCTCATTTATATCCTACAGAGGGAACAGAGCAGAGACTAGAAGCGGCAGTCTAGTCCTGGTTGCTCGGCCTTGTGGCCTTTTCCTGTGCTAGGCTACGCTTTCCGTCACAAGACTCTGCAAAAAGGGATGGTTGCTGCGAAAGCGTTTACTGACTATCTCAGACGAAGTCCATGGCCATGAGACCCAAAGGTGGCATCCCCAGAATGACTGCACCTGAAGGGTGTCCACAAAATAGAATTGTGAGACACCTTGCTGTGGCTTTGGGTTTCATGCGCCAAGTGGACCTGCGGCAGAGGAGACATGCCAGCTATAGGCCCAGCTTCTTCTAGAAGCTAGCCACTACCCCACGCGGGGTGGAGGCTAAATCCTTCCTCTTGATCTCGGTGGGTGTGTGATTCCCTGGGAACTGGCAGCAGCACAGAGCATATAAGCCGCTGCCACTAGCTGGGAAGCTTCCCTCAGCCACGAGCTTCCTGATAAGCAGGCAGTGGTGGCAGGGCTCCTATGGGAAGCCAGCATCGCCAAGCTAGGTGACAGCAGAGCCTACACTCCTGGCCCCAGCAGGTGAGCCATCCTCCCAGTGTTCCTAGCCACACGCCCAGGCAGTGTAAATACAGTCTGCTGCTGTGGCTTGTCCAAGGTCCCGACCCAGGGCATCTCTGAGCATGACAACATGCACCCCTAGGTCTGGGGTTGTCTGTTGCATGGCAACAGGAAGTGGGACAAATGCTGAGCCACTCACAAAGTCCCTGGTGTCTGCCACTGGCCACAGCCCCATCTTCTGCCCTGGGTGGAGGGGAAGGGCCTCAGCCTGGACCCCTGCTGGGAAGCTGAGAGAGACAGGGTCTCTCACTCTGTAATCCAGGCCGGTCCAGAACTCACTATGTAGCCCAGGCTGGCCTTGGACTTGCAATTCTCCGGACTCAGCCTCCCAAGTGCTGGGATTACAAACGTGCCACCAGGTCCAGCTTCAGTCTGGGTTTCTTAAGTAAGTGAGGAGTGAAGCCACACTCATCTCATAGTTTAAAAATTCAGACTTAAGGAAAGCGGCCTCTTCTCTGAGCTCTATGGACTGAGGAAAGCTGAGTCCCCTGGGACCACGGGACGGACTCCCAGGAAGTGAGTCGTCGGGGCAGAGACTAGCAAAGGACCTAGGTCAGGAGTGCGAAGGATGAAAGGACAGCGTTCTGTGTTTCAGTGCTCTGAGCCAGCGGCTAGCAAAGAGTGTGTGTAAGGTAGATCTAAGAGACAGGGGTGAGCTAGCATACACAAACAAGCCCTGAGGCAGGCACTGCTCCCCCATGGCATGTTGCACTTGACCTAATCCATTCTGCAGGTGTGCACTACTTTCTTGCCCTCATGTCAGAGGATCTTGACCCTTGCAGTGCTCAGAGGGGTGGCCCCTCACCAAGAAATCTCCAATTGCACAAAAGAGAGCAAGCCCTCAGGCCTGGGGACAACGAGCTGCATGTGGCTCTGCAGAGAGCCAAGAGAGTGACAGGGAACTTAGACCCTCGTGTGTTCTGGGTTTTTGTCCTTACCACCTGGAGTTCAGAGGACACCTGACCCAATTCAGGGCCAACTCTGGCCTGGAGGTCTCAGAATGCTGGCTGCGGTCATAGCTTTGCTGCATTCTGTAACAAGAGTCTGAGTGACTTGAGTGTGGAAGGTTCTCTGGCATAAGCTTGGCATTCTCTGCTCCCAGAGTTCTGCTCTGGGACCACTGTGCAGTTCTGGAAGGGAAAGTAGTCTATCCATCCCAGTGAGGCTGGGGGCCAGGGCCTGGAGTGGCTAGATCTGGAAGGCAGGCTCCAGTGTGGCCTGCCTCTCTAGTCACGCTGTTTAGGTGGCATGATGATGGTGTCCACTGCGTGGCTGGACCTAAGAAAGCAGGAGCTGGACGGTCCTGGATGACTAGCAATTATGTGGGAGCTAGACATTCAGTTGTGTGTTTTTTTCATGTTTGGCTTCCTGCTGTTTCCCATGGCTTTTGATGCTCCCCATCTGGTGCTCCTAACATCATTTCAGCAGCCACAGAGAAGAAAGAAATAGCCCCAAAAACCACAGTTATAGCAAACACTGCCCCCCCCTCACAAGAACCATATTTATGCCAGAGTGGTCAAAAGAGAGTGTTGTTGCTCTTGCCTTTGATAATAGGGTTAAGTAACAAAACTAAGTAAGTGATTGTGCTAGAAGCAGTGGCTACTGGGGTGTCAGGATGGGATGAAAGGTCCCAAGGCTGGTCCCCAAGCCAGCCGAGGCCTTCTCTTCATTGCAAGGTAGAATGTCTGGAGCTTATTCCCCTAAAAGGGCAGAAGGCCCAACACAAAGGCACTGCAAGCGTGAGGTTAAAGGGTCAGGACGCAAGCCTTTCCGATCCTTCAACCTCACCAAGAAATGCCGCTCTGATGTCTAATGCACGATCTGTGAATGAAGGCAAGCTGTCCAGGCTGCAGAAAACGAACCAAATCATGTCCATCTGGACTACGTCTGGACCCGCCCACCACTCCTGGGGAAGTTTGCCTGTTTTCTCATCATTTCCTTAAAAGAGAATATGAAAGGATTCCAGGGATTCCCACTGCTGTGGAAGGGCCCGTGCAAAGCTGCATATGAAGCCATTCCTCAGCTCAGGGCTTGGTCCCCCTGGTCGGCTGCTGGCCTTGTGGGGTGGAGGAGGCTGACCTAATTAGCTAGGCCAGAAGCAGTCTCGCATGACAGTGACAGAGGCAACATCTCGGAGACCTCCAGGCCCAAGAAACTGTTCCTGAACTAGGTCAGGTGTCCTCCAAGGCTCAGGAGTTTAGGACACAAACCGAGAGCACACTGAGTCTGAGTTCCCTGACACTCTACTGGCCTCTCCTCGTAACTCCACACAGCACCTTGGCTCTCATGTCTGTGCCAGGGGCACTTGCGTGCTGTCCTTCAAACTGATCCCTCAGGTCACCCACTCCGTCCAGTGGGAGCTCCTTTCTGTTCTTTGGAGCTTTCTGTGGGCAGCTTACCAGAGCAGCTAGAGTAGAGTAACAGACCCAGGCTGGCGTAGCTGGTACACAGCTGCACAGAGAACCACTCAGACGACCCAGCAGAGAATCTACCTTGAGGAACAGAGGTATGAAGCCAGGTGAGAGGAAAAAAGGACAGGTGGGAATGGAGGGGGGAAGCAGCAGCCTTGGCGGGAGGGGACAGCGTGGACAGGGCACCTACGAACGAGGGCCCCAGTGCCACATCCCTGGATATCCTGCACCAACTCTCCCTCAGGACCTGGACCACAGTTGCCCCACTTGTAAAAGCACTTGGAGCCAGTGGAAAGTGAAGAAAAATGGTGAGCAACACTTCACCTTGAAGAATGAGAAACAATCAAACGCAGATGTGGAAGGCAGGTAGGAAGCGGCAAGGCCTCTGGAAAGGAGGAGAGAATGCAGGGAAGAGGGAGGCAGAAGGGCTTTCTGAGAGTGAATGAGGACCATGAGGTGCACATCCAAGCCACACAGTGATGGGGTCCAGGAGGAGACAAAGTCACAGTGACCACCGGCACAGGTTCTCAGTCACAAGTCAGCTGGAGGACAGCCCTCCCTAGAGAGGGCTCCCTGAGTCTAACCCCTGCCAGCCAGGCACTGAGTCAAGTGGACTCCTTCCCTAACCCCCTTCTAGCCTGGGTCCCCACCTCTAGTTCTGGCTACAAGCGGGGGCCAGGGAGTGCTGGGTCTCTGCCTCAGTCCTTGGCCCCCACCCCCAGCCTCTCTGACAGAAACACTGTGACCTTAACCATGGAAACCCAAGGGATGGCCACTGGGGCTTCAGTGGGTATGGCTGGCCATTGTCGAGCTGCTGTCCAGCCCCGGGCCACCAAGGTGGGATGAGCATAGTAGCAGGAGCCCCAGGAGTGCAGGAGAGCTGCTTTCCGGAAGCTCGGCTCAGTGCCTCGGGGCTGCTCTGGAAGGCTGCAGATGGCAAGTCATTATGGAACTCACCTTGGCTTGAACTTCGTCCTAATGAGAGAATTTCCAGGTTCCTGACATTTATCTCTTTAAGCACTAAATATTAATTTTTAAAACATTTAAATAACTTTTTGGATGAAAAACACTTCTGAAATGTATCAGTACTTGTCTGGGCCCTGTACAGAGTATACGGACAAGGCCTTCTCGGCCCTGGTGACCTGAGATTGTTTTAAAGAGCAGTCATGGGCCTGAGCTGCCCCACCCCAGCTCCCAGCTGGGTGTTCCGTGACGTCTGGGGGCAGTCCCTGACTAGGCCCCCGGGAAACACCAAGATTACATCTGGCCCTTGCCTCTGGAGCTTCTAGCTGGTCCTGAGAGTACTTTTCTGTGGCTGTCCCTGCCACTGGAGCTGGCTCCCAGAGGAGGGGCAGGATGAATCCCAGCACAGTCTACAACTCGCAGGTTTCTGAGGCTGGCTGTTCCTTTGCATAAACAGGGACAGAGGGAGGGCTGTGAGGGACGGCGCCTGGGCGCTGGGCTCAGACACTGCCTGTCCTTCTCCTTCCCCCTTGGCTACAGCTGCTGCTGCGTGGAGTCGGGGCCTTCCTGCCTCCTGTGAGGGATCTGGAGCATGAGTTAGGGGACAGGTCCCCGAAACAGCAAAGGGGCCTCATGGACACGGAGGCACCTTCTAGGTAACTGAGGCTACAATGGCTTGGTTCTTCCTGGACAGAGTCAATTACTTACCATAAGCCACGGCAGGGACAACTCTGACATCTATGGCCTTTTCCATCTTTTGCAGTGTGGGTATCTAAAACCCACAAAGACACTTCCAGTCTGATTGGCAGTGAACATGGTAAGCATACTGGCACTAGTGATTTACAGAGCCACAGAAGGTCATGCCGAAAGTGACCTTTCAGCCCAACTGCTTGCTCAGATGGGATGACTGAGGCACAGGCAAGGGAACAATCTGTCAAAAACTGAAGCCAGACCAGAGGCAGAGCGAGGACCAGGCTCTGGGCCTCCTGCCACCCCCATCCTGGTGCGGAACACAAGCCCACAAGGTCTGGGGCTGGTGTGCCTCCGTTCCGCCCCTCCCCATGCCCTGGCCCTGGCATTCCAATTGCTTACGCTTTCTTTTGCAATTTCCGGAGGGGGGGGGGGGTAATTTTTACAAAGGGCAAAACTGTGATATTCCAACAAAGCACACACATTCTCAGGTTATTTTTTTTTTCTGATTTAAATCCTTATGATTAGAGAAGAAAATATAATTGTAGGTACAAGAACCAAAGAAAGAAAGACAAGAAAAGCTTAGCCACTCTAACAGACCTGACTCCTGGTGGGCTTTTAACCAAACCAAAGGAGTCCCGAGGGGAGAGACGCCAGAGGGCCCTGCCCATACTGCAGCCTGGCTGTTCAGTCCCTGTTGCCTTACAAGCCTCCGGTCTGGAAGCTTCCACCTGGAGGTGTTCCAGGTGCCCAGCAGAGTGCTACTGGCAACTCTCTCGGGCACAGCAACAGATGAGGGAGCAGAGCTGGAGTCTGGCACAGTCTGAGTGAGGTCATGGCTGTTAGGATCATGGAAATCAGACTCACACTACATGTAAAGTAACAGGTCAAGGGGCTGAACTGTGTTCCGAACACGCATGGAGGTGAGTGACCCATGCCTGCAGGGCTAAACACAGAAGGGGGACAGTGGGGCAGACAGGTGCAGCTGCAGGAATTTTATTTCTTGGGGGTAAGGAGATGAGGGGGTACAGAAGCCAGAGCCACTGCTGCCAACTGCCAGGTGCCAAGTGAGTGACTCCTTCCTCAAGAGCCAGGGCCAAAACACAGGAAAAATAAGGTATGGGTGAAGTAGTTAAAAATCTAACTCCCTCCTTCCCCGGAGAGCCGCCCACAGTGAGCCTCAGAGTGCACAGCAGCGCCTCGGGAACACACTGTTCTCTTGGTTGGGGCAGAAATCTGTTCGGTGCTGATTACGCAGGCCCATGAGTAGGCTCTCTCACACTCTCCCTCCACACTGGAGTCCTGCGCAGCACACAGTCGCTCGCAAGAGATCCTGCAAGAAGCACAGCATGGACTCCCTTGCCCTCCGTCGTTCTCAAGGTATTGCGAATGTCTGGCATTCCCGGTGCAGAGGCTCACAGCTGGCCAGCGCCAGAACCTCTCACTCTGAGCCCGGGCCCCACAACCTGGGAAGAACATCACCCCCTGGCCTGTGCAGGACGACGATGGCACCACAGGTGCCCAGCATGCGGCAGCAGCAGCCCCTTCTCTGAGGAGGAGACTTTTCAGTTTCAAAATACAAATGACATTTTAAAAGATCTCACTACATGAAAATGCACGTTAAAAACCAACCAGTGGCCACTCCTGGGTGCTGAGCACCGGCTGGGATGGGAGACAGAAATGTCATTTTTCTTACTAGGGGTAAGGGGACTGCACTGGTCTGAGCAAAATGGGCTGGGCCGCGCACCTCAGAGCTGGGCATTTCGTTATATAGAAGTTATATTAAAAACACTATTAGAGAGGAGTCGCAGGCTTTCGGCGGTGCAGTAAGGAATGCCGGATCAATGAGCTTTCCAGAAAAGAGCAAATGTGTAAAAATGAGGAACGTTTTTAGTTTTATTAGTTTGAAAGAAACCTAAGATACTGCATTGTTCAAAAGCGTAACAAACACCACTGAATGATTTAAACTCTTCCTGAGCTACTTTCTTCAACCTGAACATCAGTGCTTGGGCGAGGTTAAGCATTTGGATTTAAAGGTCCTGCCTGGGGCACCTGCAGGGCAGGGCTCTTTCCAGGCTGTTCCCTTGGCCTCCGTCCCCACTGCAGGGATCTGCCTGTGTCTGCACAGCCTCTTCCCCACAACCAGCTGCCCCGTATCTCAGTTCGGTTCCATTCAACTTGGAAGAGTCCTCCTACTGCCCTATGGCAGCACTGGGTGTGGCTGGGAATGGAACTGGGGATCCCAACCTGGACTGGAAGGGAAGCTGGCACATGTGACCAAGCCGGGAAGAGCCAGGGATTGTGGTTAGAGTCTGGACCATCAGCTATGCCGAGTCTCAGAGTGGTTCCTACAACCCGGAGTTCATCCCAGGACGGCCAAACCCAAGCCACCACCGGAAGCAATTTGTACTCATCATGAGGCTCAGCAGCTCTCCCGGCTGGGCCACCACTGCTCCAGACAGCGCACCGGGCCCAGAGACGCTGCGTGTAGACACACAGATGCCGCTTCCACTTCTGCTCTCATTAAACAGTGGCATAATCATGACTTACCAAAATGCTCAAATCCTGAAATGCATGTCAAAGTGCAACCTCGTGAACTGAACTCGGAAAAGTGCCTCACTCGCGTGCATAATTTGAAATCTTGATTTTTAAATAAACTGACTCAAAAGGATGTGAATTTGGGAAGTGTAATCAGGTTTTAAAAGTCTTTTCTTGGAAACAGTAAATTGTGTTGCCAAACTTAAATTTGCCCAGTCCTTTTTTTTTTTTTTTAATAAACCTAGATTTCAACATTCAAAGTGTCAAAAAGGTTTTTAAATCACAGAAATTGTATTAAAAGTGCTTCAGAGTCACAGCCATTTTCAATCACAGTAAATGCCACATCACTGTGAAGTTCCTGTCATTCCCACCTTTTTTCTGGGGGAAGACCAGGGGGTGGTGGCTGGGGTATCTCCAAACATTGAGGGCAGAGTTTTTCTAATATTGGTCCTGACTGTCAAAAGCACAAAATTAGGATCTAATTAAATGAAGCCAGCGAGAAGGTACAAATTCGTAAGATTTAGCCATAGCAAGTATATACCAAAATAAGTAGAAATTATTGCAATCAAATGTTCTCCATGTTTTCCTTTTTTTTTCCACTCCATCTTTGTTCGGACTATTGAACAGCCCTTTTTACTCTTTCTATACTTCTGAAGTCCACTGTTCACTTCAACTTCCCCTCCTCCATGAAGCCCTCCTGGCTGCCCTTTATCTGTGTACCTTGTCTGCCATGGACACCCCTCCCATGCCTTTCCTTGAGTAAGTGCTGACTGACACCCCTCGGTCCCTGCCTCCCTAGTCAAATTGCTAGAAAGAGCCTTCCCTTTAGGGCACAGAGATTCTCAGCCATTGTTATCTTACTGCAGGGCAGCTCAGGGCCTGTCTTCTAAGTGGGGAGAACTTGTATTTGTGGGTAAAAGGAAAGTGCCATGCAAATCCGCCAGTCTGACAATGCTAAACCCAAAGCAAATGCATTTCAACAAACCACTAAGCCCTTTACCCTAGCAAGGGTAAAAGCTCCTACTCATGTGGACAAGGACTCCTTTTGAGAGTTGAATAGCAAAGATTAATAAGGTTTAAGAATCCAAAGCAAGCTGGGTGTGGTAGCACACATCTACAAACCCTGAACTCGGGAGGCTGAGGCAGAAGGATTGTAAGTTTGAGCCCAGCTTGGGGCCACCTAACAACTTAGTGAGACCCTGTCTCAAAATAAAAAATAATAAAGTGCTAGGGGTGTAGCTCTGTGCAAAGGCCCTGGGTGTTCAATCTATAGGGGAGGGAGGAAGAAAGGGGGGAGGGGCGAGAGGGAGGAGAGAGAGGGAGAAGAAAGAGGGAGGGAGAGAGGGAGAGAGGAAGGGAGGGAGAGAGAGAGGGAGGGAGGGAGGGAGGGGGAG